>APFE030553798.1:19396-47104 GCA_000404065.3 Pinus taeda | reverse complement strand
ATTCACCCACTTTAATAAAGACCCACTTAGTCATTTATTTCCAAAGTCACTTTTCCTTTCTAATTTTTCATTGACTTTATAAAAGTCACTTTAAAATTAGACTTAGTAACTTTATCATTTAAAATCACTTTTAAACTAGATTTTAACTTTATAAAAATTCTAAAGTCACTTTAGGAGAAAAATTAAAATTTTTTGGACACTTTTCCCTAGGCCAAAGATCAAAGCCTAAGGGAACCACCTGTCCTCCGGTACCAAATTTCAACAAGATTCCTCTTTTTATAGGCCTCCATGAGAGCAAATTGGGCATGTTACCCACCACCTGTGGGTAATATTCATAGGAGAATTTTTTTTGCTAGATGGTTCTGACTCCTCAGCTGACAGGTAGTAGCTCCATGCAACCCCCTAGATAGCTCGATGTGCCATTTTCTCCGCTTCCTGATATGTTATGAATGCATGTTTGAAGGTGGGCTTCCCAACCCCAAAGGTATGGCTTTCATAGGTATAGTTGAGTAATTTTTCTTACTTGTCATGGGCACTTTTAGGCATGAATTGGTGGGGGATTTGGCGAAAAGATTGGGTTAGGTCTGTATTCCTGTCTCTATTGCCTGATTTCGTAGTTACCCTTATATCCTAGTCCTGTGGGATCTCCTTTACTAGCCATTAGCTTTAGGGTTGACACTACATGGGAAATCCTGATTTTGTTGCGTGGTCTCGCTTCCCGATACCACCTACATTACTACCCTTCCACTCATTTTAGCCCCTTATTCATCTTCCTTCGCATCTGGTTCACTAGGTCCACATAGGGTTAGCCTCCCCCTCCCCTTGTCCACACCTTGGGTCGGGCCTGGAACGATGCCCCAGAGGTTGATGCAGCTAAAAAGAAAATAAAAAGCATAATTTGGCCACTCTCAACAGGAAATGTACCACAAAATGCAAAAGATGGCTGGGACACACAAATTTAGTACATGGGTAAATCTAAATGTGAGCTCTAACCCTTATCCATGGCCATCAACTTGGTTCCTATGGGTCGTAGATGAGCCCCCTCCATCATTAAGGAACCCCTGATTGTCCCAACCCCTGGTGGGTGATGAACTGCCCAACCTCAAGGGGGTATCCACTATTACATATTACACACCATGCTCTCCACCCCCAGGAGCCCCAAGCAGTTATGAAGAAAAATCAATCAAAGTCAAAAGGCATATGAAGAAGGGAGGAAAAACAAAGGCCAGGGTAACTCATGTGCCACAATTTTCTCCCTCCTACACTCATATACCCAGGTGTAGGATTCCCTTATTATGGCCACCTTTGCATCTTGACAAGTGGTTTGGATGATTCCCGTGATCCCCACTCCATTTCATTATTATATCATTTTCCACCTACCACTTGAGGGATGTACCATGGACATGTCACCCCCTTTAGAGGTTGAAACCGCTTAAAAGGGTCCTTGGTTAACCCCCTATTGAGCTTGGAGACACTTGTACATGCCAAAACCCACTATGGAAGGGCATGCCACCATGAAGTGCTCCATTGATCCCATCACTTGTAAGCTTTATTACTTGATTATTCTAATGATTTGTTAAATTGGAGGGAAAGGGGTTGCATTAGACCTTATGTAGGATTGCAGGTGGGTTTTCATTTGGGGTTTGGTCTCCCTATATGGGGTCCTAGTCCTCCAAAGGGCCACATTAGCACTTGTAGGGTGAGCATTGAGAGCCATGGGCCTCTGTCATAACAGAGATTACTTCATGGATCCCAATCACCGATCATTGATTGCTCATGTTCCACTTTTTGGATGAGGATGATCCATCTGGTTCATCATGCCCAGTCGACTCCACACTTGCACCATACACTTGGCAGATGTTCTAGGGTCTAGAAGATGTCTCCTACTATAAAGGGAGGGCTTACATCACCATCCTAGCCCTTACAGATGGTCTACAAGCATTTTCAATCCACTTGGAGACCCATGAAGATGTCCTTGTTCCCCCACACCCATTTGAGAGCACCACAGGTTCTTGAACCTCTTGTCCACTATGTTTGGAGTCCATTTCTACATTGTGGCACCCTTTGCACTTCATTAGGCCTCCTCAAAGGCCCAAAAACTCAAATTGTTGATCATTCGACCCTCTTGAGAGGCTGATCTTTGCATTATTGAGCTATTTGGTGGGCTTGTCACCAAAGGTATTGTTATTATGCACATTATTTTATTTTAGGGGGCTCAATTAGGCCAATTTAGCTAAATCGAATTCATTGGAGTGTATAAATAGAATGAGATGATTCATTTTCATCATCATCACTTGGATTGGGTTTCTTCTCCTCTGAGATTTTCGCTATCCTTTTTTCATTAGAGAGTGTATAAATAGAGTGAGATGATTCATTTCATCATCATCACTTGGATGGGGTTTCTTCTCTTCTGAGATTTTCGCTATCCTTCTTGGAGGACAAGCTTAGATGAATGGATGAATTTTGATTTTTGGATCTCTTTCATTTTGTCTTGGAGCTTCACTATTGGCATATGTTGATGATTGGAAATACTTTTTGTTACATGTAAGTGCTCTTTTAATGCTATTCTTGTGATTTACTTTTGTCACATGCATGTTGCTGGGATTTTCGCTATACTAGTCTGAAATTTGCTGTTTTTCTTATACGAAACTGTGGAAATTTGATCTTTTATAGCATTGCATCATGTCATGGGCCATGTTTGAATGGGTGAATGTTCTTGGAGATAATTATGTTAAATACATCTTGATAAGTCATCATTTATTGCAAATTGAAGTATAAAGTCCTTGCAACAACTGTTCTCATGTTCTAAATGGCATGTGAAGTTGTTGAAGGTCTCCTTGATTGGGTGGATTCTTCCCAAACCATAAATTCTCCTTGACTCCATCTCTCTCAAAGGACAAGGCACTAATCCTCCATTGGTGATAATTTTCAACGCTTATCCTTTTCACCTCCCTTCTTTTCTAGGCCTAACGTACATAGGTTACCTAGGGCATCAATTATCACACAATCTATCCATCCAAACACTTCGATTTTTTATCCACAACTGCATTGAGGTTTTCTCTAGAGGCCCTCCAAATTTGAAGCAAATCCACTTATGGGATCTCGAGATATAACAAGCCCTAGCTTAGGGACCATTTCTTGCCCTAGTTTTTATTGGCTAGTGTCTTCAATAAGATCATTGAATTCAAACCTCGAAGAAAATTTGTCCTTTTGTCCTCATTTTCTCCCTAATTAGGTCAAGCCTCTCATTGGGTGATCAACTCCATACCCTTGACCTAATTTTTGGGTCCACTTGGTCCCATGTGGTCCTGCAACCTATTGATGCGAATTGCACAAATATGACACAAAGACCAATTGTCCATAAGGATTTACAGACCTAAGAATCATCTTTGCTAGATATATTCCCAAACCCTAGCCTCGAGAATCCTCTTAGAGAATATCACCTTGCTTCCTGAGCAAGAAAGCCATATAATTGAGTCTCTCTTGTGAATAGGACTCAAGAATCATTCTTTGCCCTCTCATTATTCCATTCATCTACTGATTCCCCATTATACTGGGTCTCCTCCCATCAGTGAAAATCCGGAAAGAGCAAAGAGCTTTAGCCAAGGTGATAGTCGGCTTTTGCTCCATTGTTTCCCTTGACCTAGTAGTTGCTCTATAGGATCGCCTCCTAGGACCCCTGCTAGTTTGAGCAGTAATACTTTGGTGCCATTACCAGGGACAACACATTTGTCTTGCTCCTCATACGACATTATTGACATATCATTTTGGCAACTCCATCGGAAGAACAAAGCCCTAGTTCTTCATTAGGCTTTAAGGTCGATGCTTGTAGGGCGGAGCAAGTATTCGTCTAGGCATCTTTAAATTCACCTTGGTGACTCCTACATAATTTACATGTATATCCCAATGGGATATCTTTCCTGCTTTGGACATCACTAGCATCTCTAGGCACCCCAATTATGTCACAAGAAGGATGGTACATGGGGTGCCTGCGTTTGATGGTGATCCACTCTTTACAATTGATCATGTTGAAAGATTTAAGGCACATGCTTCAAAGGAGAAAGTGGTCCACTAGGATATCCTTATGTTGTTGTTCATGGGATCTCTTTATGGTCATAACTCATGGTTGCAAAATCACGAACCTAGGAGCATCTCATCTTTTGAGGAATTCTTTGATGGCTTTCTTAAACATTTCCAAGTGTGCCCCACATCAAACATTCAAGAGGAAGCCTTCATTGAGCATAATGAGCAGGAAAGAGGGTCCTCCCTTGGTTCATATGATGAAAGATGGGATGGTGAGTTTGTAGAAAGTGAAATTAAGGTTAGCCCTATCTTTCCCAAGGATACTATCTCTGATGATCTACCCTTTGAAAATCTTGGAGAAGGTGATCCCGTACCCCCTTCAAACATTGGTATTAATGATTACTTATATATTAAAGAAGGAAAGTGGGAGGCTTGTGGAAATCATTTCGACAAGGACCCTATCTATGACACCGATGAGGATGATATCAATAGGACCCTTGTCTTTCCTCACAATCCGGTGGTTGTAGTTGAGTCTAGTGTGGACCCTTTCCTCAACCCTTCTTACATTATCACTAATAATGAGGAATCCTCAATTCCTCCCAAGTATGATCCATGAAAATTTGGAGACCCAAATTCCCTACTGCAACAAACTGATATTACTTCTCCTACTTGTTAATTCATGTAATTTATTCACTGTGTTACATTATAAAGGTTGAAGTAAATACAATTGCAACCTTCACAACATAAATAATATGCGGAAAAAAGAATTGAGAAAGAAGAAATAACATACACACAAGTGACACCGTTGTTTTTGGACAAATGTCCCCGGGAAAACCCAATGCGTGAAAACCAGTGCAACAATTGAGGGTTTGTATTATTATTATTATGTAATTTATAGATACAATCTTTGGATGCCTTATTGGCTATCTGATACAGAGAATCTGACTGGTAGAGAAATTAGTGAGAAGTACCTCACACTATCACTGGAGATTTTACCCTGATCCAGCAATTAAATGGCTAGCCCCAAGCTGCCTCTGCACAATCATTGCGTTGCTCTGCGTCACACCTTCTGGGCAATGTGTCACTCCTTTTGGTTGATCGATCTGCTGGCTGGATGCTCTATCCTCTGGCCCTCCAGTCTCACACCTCAAATCCTAACACTGGATCTGATATGCTCCTCAACAAATCCACGAATCTCCTCTAGGCCTTTCTGCTGCCTCTCCTCAATCTCTCTCTTCCTCCTCTGCAATGTATCCCCGGATTAGGAAACTCTCCAATCGGAAAACTATTCCTGCCCCTCACTGCAAGAAATCTTCTCGATGACCTCTCTAGAAATGTTGTGCTGCTCTCTTGAGAAAATCGATCTCTGATCTCTCACTCGATTTGTCTTCTAAATGCCCATCAAGCCTCTTGTTATAATTTTCACATTGAGTAACCAATGACCCAAATTAGATTCTAATCAATGGCTCAAATTATTTTGGCTTGATCCTCGTCTTCTTCTAGAAGTTTCACCCTCAATTTAATTAATACCCTTTAATTATTTGAATTTTCCAAGTTTAGACTTAGGCATCCATTAAAAAAAAATAATTATTTTAATAAAACCTCCTCCGAGTGGAATTTCCCAAAACGATTTATGGGTATTCTGGAACACGTGTCCTAGCCTTGCTGCAAATTTTGAGGCTTAGAGCACATTCGATGCTACCAGAAATCAACACTCCCTCTTAGTGAGAAATGTGCTCTAGTAATACAACCTGCTGAAGCATCACCCTTCTCTATAACATCTCCCTCTGCATTGTTGATGTCTGATATCATTGCCCACCAACTACTGCGCAAACGCGGCATCCGTGCTGCTGCTAGCCCTACCACTACAAACACTGCATTTGCACTGCAACCCTCTCCTACTGCTGCTGCTATTACAACAACAGAAAGGAATCCAAAATACAGAACCAAAGGTGTCCAACGTGATGCATATGTTGTTGGAGTTCTGACCGCTGCTAGTCTCTACGTTGTCACTGTAGCCATTGCGCTGCTGCTATCTTTGCTCTGTGCCAACTGCACTGCTGCCAACACTATCTTTGCGCTGCTCAGATTCTTGCGCTCCTAGCCATTGCAACTGTCACTCCGACACTCCTCTGCACCAATCAATCTTGGTCCATCTTGCTACTTCTGATATGGGTTCCTGCAGCAAGGTATTGATCCAAGAGGTGGACTCCTCAAAGATCTTGCCCATCTGTAGTTCTTTCGAACTATAGTACTAGATCACCTAACCTCTCCCCTGGAGGTATTTGGGCAATCATGGAAAACTCCTTTTCCTTGATCTTTGCGATTGCAACATGTGGATCATGTTTCTCATCCTTGTCGTTCTTGTTGAGAGGACATTGCGTAGCATAATGACCAAATTCACCACACTGAAAACATTTGATCTTTGAGACATCTTTCGTCTTCTTCCGTTGCTCCTGCTGCCCCTTTAATGCAAGGTTTGCATTCCCTTCATCCTCCTTGGGCTTTGTCCCACTGTTGCTGCTGCCATCAAGTTTGCACTTGACTAAGTCTTACCTCATCTCTTCCCACTGAAGAGAGACCCACATTCCCTCCCAATCTGACAATCTCTCTCTGTCTAGGATACTTTGGAAAAATACTTGCCATTCTTCTGAGATTGAATTCAGGGCCAACCTCATCATTTTTGTAGGCTAAGGTGTTGATCCTACAACTGCCAACTGATCTTGGACTTCCTGAAGCTTTGATAAGAACAGATCAATGTGTTCCCCCTTCTCCATCCTTTTTGATCTTAGCTTCTCCTCCAAGTACATCTTCCACTGCTCAAAAGGTCCTTGATATAGCGTAGCCAAGGTATCCCACATCTCTTTGGTCGTCCCTTTGCTAGCAATATGACATACAACGTGATCCCTCACTCCATCGAGGATCAATTGCTTGGCCTTCGCCATCTCATCCTTGTACTTCTTGAGTGGATCTGCATCACTGGGTACAGTTACCACACTATCGACATACATCTTGAGATCTTGCTCATCCAGAAGGCATGAGATCGTAGCCTTCTAGATCACGTAGTTGAATGCTCCATCCAACCGATCTTGATCTCTCAGCCTATTAACTGCCATCTATACCAATAAAATGTTGAATTGCCTCCTCTCTTTGCGCTGCAGCTGAGCTAGCCTACACACTCCCTGCTGGAGTTAGTAGATCTGCTCCTTTCTACTACTGCTCATCAAATGAGAAATCAAATTCCCTGGCTAGGAATTCTCTGAGGAAGAAATTCCCTCAAATAGTGTTTCCTTCCCACTTCTGACGTTTTTTTGCCCCAACAACTGCTGTAGAAAATTGTGTCTCTCCTAAAGACTGCTCTTCATTGAAGCTGCTGCTACACTGCTCCCTCCGCCGCTGACAAATCTCGATCTGGAAAATCTCTCTCTGTCGACTTACTCAGAGAGATTTGTAGAAATTTCTGTTTTCTCACCCCGGTTTTCAGTTTCTCCTTATTTCTCCCTTTCAGTTTCTCCTTATTTCTCCCTTATAGTTTCTCCTTATAGTTAAATGCCCTTTCCCATAACCATACATTTAACAACTGAAAAATAATTTATTTATTTATTTATTTTTTATTTTCTGAAAACACATTCTGAAAATTTTATAGAATGCTGGAAATTGCAGAAATAAAAATCAGCAGTAACAAACAGCCATTAAAACACATTTAAACACAGAGATTTTTGGTCAATGTGACCCTGGAAAAACCCCCTACAACTCTTAGGGAAAACTAGTTTGAGAGCTCTTCTTTATTTCTGGAAAATTCCTTTTACAGTGAGAAAATTTCAGCAAAACAAATTTTTTCCAGCAAACAACTTATCTTATTTTTCAACTTCACAGTCAAACTGAACCTGCTGTACGGATGTACAGACTGCACGGATTGTACAGATGGCCATACAGACTGTACGGACAGACCTCGGTTTCCGTGCAAAAAATCGCCTCCTTGAAATTCGTGCCCAAAAATCAGTCTTTTATTGTTTGCTCAGCAAAAATCTGCCTTTTATTGCTTGTTCTTTCCGCTATACGGATTTGCTGAAGTGCTGCCTTGGAATATGTGCCAAGCTGCTGCCTCCTTTTTCTTTCTGTCCAGAAATCTCCCTTGCTCTCTTGCTCTCCTCCCAATCTGCTCATGAAAGAATGAATGACCTTTTCCTCCTTTTCCTCCCTTAATCCAACCCTAAGTGACTTTTGGGTGATCCCTAAATCCAATGGCTAAGATAGATTCAGATCTATGGGTGAGATTAAATGCTCATTTAAATCTCACTTTCTATTTTTTAATTCACCCCACTTTAATAAAGATCCACTTAGTCATTTATTTCCAAAGTCACTTTTCCTTTCTAATTTTACATTGACTTTATTAAAGTCACTTTAAAATTAGACTTTAGTAACTTTATCACTTAAAGTCACTTTAAAATTAGATTTGACTTTATAAAAATTATAAAGTCACTTTAGGAGAAAAATTAAATTCTTTTTGGACACTTTTCCCTATGCCAAAGATCAAAGCCTAAGGGAGCCACCTGTCTTCCGGTACCAAATTTCAACAAGATTTTGACTTGAGAATCTTGCCCTCCTAGAATTGGACTACGCAATCCTTCTGGGGATTCGATCAACTGCCTACGCAATTCTTCGATCTCCCTCTTCAGCGAAGCGCTAGGCTCTTCTAGCTTTGCTTTCCTGCTTCACTTGCGCTCTAATACCATGTGAGAATTTAGAGACCCAAATTCCCTATTGCAACACACTGATATTACTTCTCCTACTTGTTAATTCATGCAATTTGTTTACTGTGTTACACTGTAAAGATCGAAGTAATACAACTGCAACCTTCACAACATAAATAATATGCGGAAACAAGAATTGAGCAAGAAGAAATAACACACACACAAGTGATACTATTGTTTTTGGATAAATGTCCCCGAAAAAACCCAATGCAGAAAAACAGGTGTAACAGTTGAGGGTTTGTATTATTACGTAGTGGTTTCTAAATACAATCTTTGGATGCCTTACTGGCTATCCAATATAGAGAACCTGACAAGCAGAGAAATTAGTGAGAAGTACCTCACACTATCATTGGAGATTCGACCCTAATCCAACCATTGAAGGACTAGCCCCAAGATGCCTCTACACAACCTCTGCACAATCACTGCATTGCTTTGTGTCACACCTTCTGGGGACTGCGTCACTCCTAACTGATCGATCTGCTGGTTGGATGCTCTATCCTCTGGCCCTTCGGTCTCATGCCCAGGATCTTGACATTGGATCTGATCTGCTCCTCGCCAAATTCACGAATCTCCTCAAGGCCTCTGTGCTACCTCAGCATAGCTTACGCTTCCCAATGTGGCTCTGCGCTGCCTCTCCTGGATCTCTCTCTGCCTCCTATGCAATGTATCCCCGGGATAGTAAACTCTCCAACTGGAAAACTATCCTTGCCCTTCACTGCAAGAAATTCCCTCGATGACCTCTCCGAAAACTGCTGTGTTGCTCTTTTGAGAAAATCTATCTCTGATCTCTCACTCGATTTGTCTTCCAAATACCCATCAAACCTCTTTTTATAATCTTCTCGTTAAGTAACCAACAACCCATATTAGATTTTAATCAATGGCTCAGATCATTTTGGCTCGATCCTCATCTTTTTCTACAAGTTTCACCCTTCGTTTAATTAATACCCTTTAATTATTTTAATTTCCTAAGTTTAGACTTAGACATCCATTAAAAATAATTAATTATTTAATAAAACTTTCTTCGAGTGGAATTTCCCAAAACGATTTCTGGGTATTCTGGAATACATGTGTTCTAACCTCCTTGCAAATTTTGAAGCTTAGAGCACATCCAATGATACCATAAATCAACATGATCATCATGGGAAACCTACTTGTGTTTCTCCATCTCATCATTCTCCCTTTTCTACTAATCATAACCCTATAAAGCACGATAGTAATGGTAAGGACCATGATAGGGATGATATATGCCTGAGGTTGCCATCCATCGGAGGTTTATGAGCATGATCATTGATATATCCATCTTTTGGTTAAAAGAGAAATGCACACTCCATTCTTCTTTTCCCTCTGAGACCCTTGATACATGGTCATGTCATTCACCCATCTCCCACCCTTGTAACCTTATCTTTTCCTGTTTTCATCGCAACGTTGACTCTAGGGGCTATTTTTCACACATTGACTGGATGATATACTAGTTACATTGACTCTATGATTACACTTGGTGCTTCTACGATGTAATATGCATGTTAGGGCAGGATGCATTGCATGTTCATTTTCTCATCAGAACTAACATCATATGATATTTTCATGATAGATTAGTTGCATTTAGATTAAATTTGTATTTTACTTTCTTGTCAATTTTATGACCTAATACTAAGCATGGGTGATCATAAGACACCACAAAAACATGTTGCCCCGTGTGCTTGGTCTTTGATATGTGCAGGTAACAGGTCTATGGTACCAAGAAAATGTTGTTGTTCTCATGACCTCCCATTCGAGTAGCTTCATGCGCACTTTCCCGAGAGTTCATGTCCCAGTTGGAGCCAGATGTTACCTACCACTTGTGGGTAATATGCATGGGAGAATTTTTTTTCCTAGACGGTCCTCAATTGATAGCTAACAACCCCTTGTAGCCCCCAGATAGATCAATGTGCCATTTTCTCTGCCACCTGAGCCAGCGATGTGGTCCCTCACCCATCTGCTATGAATGTATGTTTGAAGGTGGGCCTCCTGACCCCCAAAGGTATGGATTTTCATTGGTATAGTTGAGTATTTTTCTTTACTTGTCATGGGCACTTTTGGGCATGAATTGGTGGGGGGATTTAGCAGAAAGAGTGGGTTAGGTCTGTATTATTGTCTCCATTGGTTAATTTCGTGGTTACCCTTACATCCTAGTCCCATGGGGTCTCCTTTACTAGCCATCAGTTTTAGGGTTGGCACTACATGGGAAATCCCTATTTTGGTTGCATGGTCCCGCTTCCTAATACCACCTACATTACTCCCCTTCCACTCATTTTAGCTCTATTCATCTTTCTTCCCATCTGGGTCCACATGTGTCCATTGGGTCCACATAGGGTTAGCCTCCCCCTCCCCTTGTCCACACCTTGGGTCGGGCTTGGAAAGATGCCTCAGAGGTTGATGCAACTTAAAAGAAAATAAAGGGCATAATTTGACCACTTTCAACAGGAAATGTACCACAAAATGCAAAAGATGGTCAGAACACACATTTAGCAAGTGGGCAAAAGCCAAACATGAGCTCTACCTTTTACCCATGGCCATCACCCTGGTTCCTATGGGCCCTTGATGAGTCCCTTCCATCATTAAAGAACCCATGATTGTCCCAATCCCTGATGGGCGATGCACTGCCCCACTTAAAGGGGGTATGCATTGCGCTCCATCCCGTGGAGCCCCGAGCAATTATGAAGAAAAATCAATCAAAGGAAAAAGGCATATGAAGAAGGGTGGAAAAACAAAGGCTGGGGTAACTCATGTGCCATGATTTGCTCCCTCCTACACTCACATACCCAGGTGTGGGCTTCTCTTATTAGAGCTACCATTACGCCTTGACATGTGGTCTGGTTGATTCCCCTAATCCCCACTCCATTCCATTATTATATCACATGCCACCTACCACTTGAGGGATGTACCATGGACATGTCAACCCCTTTAGAGGATGAAACCACTTAATAGGGTCCTTGGTTAACCCCCTATTGAGCTTGGACACACTTGTACATGCCAAAGCCCCCTATGGAAGGGCATGCCACCATGAAATACCCCGTTGATACCATGACTTGTAAGCTTTATTACTTAATTATTCTAATGACTTGTTCTATTGGAGGGAAATGGGATGCATTGGATCTTATGCAGGATTGCAGGTGGGTTTTCATTTGGGGCTTGGTCTTTCTGTATGGGGTCCTAACCTTACAGAGGGCCACACTGGCACTTGTAGGGTGTGCGTTGAGAGCCATGGGCCTCCGCCATAGCAGATAATACTTTATGGATCCCCAACATCAATCATTGATTGCTCGTGTTCCTCCTTTTGGATGAGGTTGATCCACCTGGTTCACCATGCCAACTGGCTCCACACTTGCACCATACATTTGGCAGATGTTACAGGGTCTAGACGATGTCTCCCGTTGTAGAGGGAGGACTTACATCACCATCCTAGTCCTTACAGATGGTCTACATGCATTTTCGATCCACTTGGAGATCCATGAGGATGTCCTTGTGCCCCCACACCCACTTGGGAGCACCACAAGTTCTTGCTTGGAAAACAAGGGGCCAACCCTTTGTCCACTATGTTTGGAGTCCATTTCTACATCATGGCACCCTTTGGACTTCATTAGGCCTCCTCAAAGACCCAACAACTCATTTTGTTGATCATTCAACCCTCTTGACAGGCTTATTTTTGCATTATTGAGCTATTTCGTGGGCTTGTCACCAAAAGTATTGTTATTATGCACATTATCTTATTTTAGGGGCTCAATTAGGTCAATTTAGCTAAATCAAATTCATCAGTGTATAATTAGAAGTGAGATGATTCATTTTTATCATCATCACTTGGATTGGGTTATCTTCACTTGTGAAATCTTCGCTATCCTTTTTGAAGGACGAGTTTGGATGAATCTTGACATCATGACCTTGACCTTTTGACTTGTCAACAAGATCCCTAGAGCACTCAATGGGTGCTTTGACCTAGGACCACAACATGATGGGCAAGAAACCCATTTCAATAATAATAATTTTCTTTTCCAATTAATTTTTCTTTTTTCTTTTTCTTTTGACAAGTACATCACTAATTACATCAAGTCATAACTCAAGTATAATTTATGAAAACCAACACTAGTTACATTTCAACACCAAAAGCTTCCCAAAATGAAGAGGCATGATCTAGATTTGATTACTCTATTATTTTTCATCCATCTTGATGCTTTTAGAGTGGAAAAAGTGGAGGAATAAACTCACAAGACTATTTTTACCGGTAGGTCCCAATTTGATGCATTAGGGTCTACATCTTTTTGGAAGTAGTTTGAAATATTAAATGCCCTTTTTTGGGGGTAAAACTTTGCCACTTAAGCACCACACCCTTGAGAGCTATTCTACACACAAATATCTTTACAACGATGCAAGAATTGCTTCAATTGGAGTATGTATCAAAAAATTATGTCACTTGGAAGTTGACTTTCATATTTTGACCACCATGATTTGAAAGGGTACAATGTTAGCCCCCGTTATTGATAGAAAATGGGCTACCCATGTGATCATGATGAAAAAGGCTCTAGAAGAGTCCATATTGTAGCTCTATTTAAGAGTTGGAGTGAAACTTAACCATTAGTAGGCTATCGGGTTGTATTATAGCTAGGCCACTAGGATGAAAAGGTGTTCCATTTTATTTAGGCGCATTTTGTTCCATAGACGAGCAGTGGCTGAGGGTGGATGGAGAGAGAGAAAACAAAAAGGATTTGTGCATTGTAGAAGCCCACAGACCACAACTTTCACTCTTTTGTAATTGCATTCATTCCCATGGAGTGAAAGAGAGAGCAAAACAGCCCTATCCTTTAACTAGGTTTTATCCCGTAAGGGTTTACCAGATCATATCCTATGTTCATTGTGGTTTGTGAGTTTTATTAAGCTGTTCTCTATTTTCCATATTTTATCTATTGCATGGATAAGCATAACTTAATAATTAATGAATCCATAAATCTAAGGAGAAATTAACCTTCGTCGTGTAGATTTCGGAGTTTCAAATATATTTTAGTAGATCTATTGTGATGAACTGTGTAATGGAATATCCATGGCAATTTATGGATCAAATATTAACGTACATTATCTACATATATGATTTTATAAAACAAAATTTTGGCCTAGAATACTAAGATATAATATTTATTTCCTTAAAATTCTCATGATTCCCACATCCTCCCATCTCTGGCTCCATAAGTTCATGCAACATTGTTAAATAGCTTTCCCAAAGCATTACTTTGCATGTACAACAGGTAGAACAAATGTTTTTGTAGCATAAAACATCATAGATAAACTATTGAAACATTTCCAAGTCTGCTTTTATGCTTTATGAAAGTTCAAGAAAAGTCAAGTTAATGGAGAGGCTGGTTAATTCATTTTAAAGCTAGTGAAAAAGTTGTTTATGGAAATATACGATTTACTCCCTCTTCTTGTTAAGATTCTTATATGCTGATTTTGGTCGGGATTTTCTTTTCCTGTCACTCAAACGATAAAATCTTTCACAATACCTTGCAACATCAATCATACAAGGTTGAAGCGCGATGCCGAAAATGTGGGTGCTATTTTCTATTGGTGTCGTTCATGCCATTTATTTATGGGAGAGACCTAATAGAAATTGTATTTTATTGCAGGCATTATGCAAGTATGCAAGTGGAACTAATCCTATAACAGGTATGGATACAAGAAAGAGCTTAGGCTGTGGAAATAGTCGCCGCAATGCATACGGGACACCATCTGCTCCACTGTTGAGTGCACCACCCGAAAAACTACTTGACAAAGATGGATTCTGTGATTCGAGTACAGGACTGTGTGATGCCACGTCTACCAAATGAAAAACATTTGAATGCTAAAAGTTAAAAAAACATGGGATTGTAAAATATGTTTCAGAAACCTAGTAAAAGATTCTGTGTGAGATTCTCAAAATGATTATAATGCAATAATCTGGAAGTTGCATATCACATTCCAAAGAAAAACCGATCATAAATTGTAATACTATTTTTTGAGGCAGTGAGTTGATTCATTGAATTCAACGTGTAAATCCATTGCCTGTTTCTAAATGCAAAGAAATTATAGTAACAATCTTAAAATTAGTCGAACGGACAGTCAAAGAGAGAATTTTGGTGTGCCTTGCGAAAGAGTGTTTGCATCCAATCTAGATTTACTTACACATGACATGTAGAGTGCATTAAAGTACAGTAATATAGCGGGGACGGTCTGAAGGTATTATAATGCACATGCAGTAGATTTGTTAAGGCGAGCTAAAGTTCATGAGCAATAGAGAGGCATGGTATCCCTTATAGTTATGTCCTTCCACTAAAACTATAGTAATTTGAACGGAAAATATTGATGAAACCAGACAATATATTTGCATGTATGAATGATAAGATTAATTTTTTTTTTTTTTTTTTGTCTTATTTTGCATTATTTTTGAGATACATGGAATCAAGATTGCAATACAGGAAAAATTTGCTAGACAATAATGGAGACTAACTTTTCTTTTGGCACTTTCTTAACTACCCCATGAGTTGAACAACAAATAGACTTTATCTCTTCAGCTTTTAGGTTATGCCATTTGAACATTGTTTTTATCTATCTATCTCAACTTCAAGCATTGTTGACATACCCAGTTATTCATCCCGTTGGAAACAAATAAATTATATGAAAACTAGCTGGACCAAAAATAACTAATTAACGTGAGTGTCAGTTTGTGGTATAGTACACTTGTCTAAATCCTGTACAATTTCAGTCTGTCTATGCACATCAAAATTGGAGGTGACAAAATCATATTTCAATAATGCGTGCCTAGAACATTTGTTGTCTGGGATTATGTATGCAAAGCTAAAAATATATCAAATTAAAGTTACATTGACCTTTAGTCTAATGTGGAAATCATATAGGTGAGAAGAGAAAAATAATGCGTGCTTAGAACATTTGTTGTCTGGGATTATATATGCAAAGCTAAAAATATATCAAATTAAAGTTACATTGACCCTTAGTCTAATGTGGAAATCATATAGGCAAGGAGAAAAATAATGTGTGCCTAGAACATTTGTTGTTTGGGATTATATATGCAAAGCTAAAAATATATCAAATTAAACATTGACCCTTAGTCTAATGTGGAAATCATATAGTCGAGAAGAGAAAAATAATGCCTGCCTAGAACATTTGTTGTTTGGGATTATATATGCAAAGCAAAAAAATATATCAAATTAAAGTTACATTGACCCTTAGTCTAATGTGGAAATCTTATAGGCGAGAAGAGAAAAATAATGCATGCCTAGAACATTTGTTGCTTGGTATTATATATGCAAAGCTAAAAATATATCAAATTAAAGTTATGTTGACCCTTAGTCTAATGTGGAAATCATATAGGTGAGAAGAGAAAAATAATGCGTGCCTAGAACATTTGTTGTCTGGGATTATATATGCAAAGCTAAAAATATATCAAATTAAAGTTACGTTCACCCTTAGTCTAATGTGGAAATCATATAAGCGAGAAGAGAAAAATAATGCGTGCCTAGAACATTTGTTGTTTGGGATTATAGATGCAAAGCTAAAAATATATCAAATTAAAGTTACATTGACCCTTAGTCTAACGTGGAAATCTTATAGGCGAGGAGAAAAATAATGCGTGCCTAGAACATTTGTTGTCTGGGATTATATATGCAAAGCTAAAAATATATCAAATTAAAGTTACATTGACCCTTAGTCTAATGTGGAAATCATATAAGCGAGAAGAGAAAAAAAAAGAGTATATCCCTTAATTTTTCACCTATCCATCAATTTCAAATCACTAACACTATAGATATAATAAAAAAAGAAGGCATAAAAATGTGATGCAAAGAAGTATACAAGTTTCAAGTATACACCCATTTCAAATTATAACAGTTTAGATATAATAAAAGAAGACATAAAAATGTGATAAAAATAAGTATAAAAGTTGTTTTTCTTTTGTGTTAGCATAACTACTTTTGCTTTAACAAAAAATTAAAGCCATAGGCATTACTTGTTTATGATAAAGAAGATAATCTTTTCCTTAATTATTTGCATTGTTAAACATAATAATTTACAAAATCCTTTCAGTACTAAAATTTGTGTTTTAGGATAATTATTAAACTATTTAACTTGGAATGTATGTGCTTGCATTGTTAAGCATAATAATTTGCAAATTTTTTTCATTACTGAAATTTGTGTTTTAGGATAATTATTAAACCATTTTAACTTGGAATGTACATGCTTCTACATGCAAGCATAGATAACCATGCATACTTATGAATCCATAATTTTCATTTGGGTTTACTACTATTAAAATAGTGAATTAGCATGATAATCAAATGCAGTTGATATTGCAACATAAATGCAAAATAACAATAATAGTAAATACGCAAGAAACGATGGGAGCCCCTACACATATGGGCATACTTATGAATCCATAATTTTCCTTTGGGTTTACTACTATTAAAATAATGGAGTAGCATGGTAATCAAATGTAGTTGATACTGCAACATAAATGCAAAATAACAGTGATAATAAATATGCAAGAAACAATGGGAGCTCCTACACATTTGGATGGATTGTGAATCTGAGTAATGGAGTAAGACTTCTCCTCGAGATACCAAAATGTGGTTGATTTGTATTTGATAAAATGATAGAGATACATAAGATAAATGAAAACAACTATTTATATTGATAGACAAAAACCCTAATAAAATTGAAACTAATCTCAAATTACTAAATAAATTATTAAACCTTTATTATACTAAAGTGACCCTTTTACAAATGTCACACTATTACAAAAGCATGTAATTATAAGTAATGTTATTTGGGAAAAAATAATATTTTTGAAAGGACACATTTTACATTGTTGTTTAATTCATATACCAATTTGGATACCTAAGATGGATGTTGTGGTTAGGTATACTAAATAAAGCAATGTTGTTTTGTTAAAAAACATATTTTTGAAAAGTCATATTTTACATTGTTGTTTAATTCGTGGACCAATTTGGTGCTTTACCTTGAGCACATGATTTATATATATTGTTATAATAGTTTAAAATTTTTCAGATTTGTTTTGTTGTGCTAGTTTTTATTCTTTTATTATTTAGTTAATTGGAATAACATTTCTCCTCTTATTGGTATATTAAATCACTAAGATGTGTTAGGGTATTGCTTAGTAGTCAAGGAAATCCTTATTTTCCCAAACAATATAAATCTTAACTTATCAAACTATTTGGAAATGGAATGATATCTATATAAACAAGATTAATAGTTGCAATGCAACACAATCCCTACCTCTACTGCTAATTAATTTATTGGGGCAGTGCAAAGTATGTGTTTTGTCATTATCCAAGAATGCTTCATTTATGCAATCATTTCGTTATTCTTGCCTCTGCACATGCTTCCTACGTAGCTAATTAATTTATTGGGGCACTGCAAAGTATGTGTTTTGTATTATTCGAGAATGCTTCATTTATGCAATCATTTTGTTATTCTTGTCTCTGCACATGCTTCCTATGTAGCTCGACACTCCACAATTTGTCTCCTCTTTTGGCGATTAAGGCAATGCGTGATGCTTTGTTACCACAATCAACAATGTGAGTAGCTACAATTTTTAAATGCACTAGATTAAATTTAAATATTTTGCCATGTATACATTTATTGGTATGTTGTTGTAATCTCATAATGTTGATACATTGTGTGGAGTGCGGAGAAAGCTTTCTCGACACCTTCACACTCCATACAATGGTACTGTCACTACTAACATCTAGCTCACACCACCAACATTGGATGTTTGGTTTTGATTCACAATTTAACATCAACGTTTAGGCTTCATATAAAAGCTCACAGGCTTCTTAGATTGCAAATAACCATTAAGGTTAAGACCATTAAGCATTGTACATTATTGATGACATTGTTTTAGTTAATCTCCATGCCTGCTTTTGACCATCACTACCAGCATGCAACTCACACAACCAATGTTCGGCGTTTGGTTTCGATTCACAGTTTAACATCAACATTTAGGCTTAATATATAAGATCTCAAAGCCTTCTTGAATAACACACCTTATCTCCAAACATTTTTTTTTTTTTATGTAATGCGAAATGCAGAGGTGTGTTTGTATTGCTAATCACACTTTTCCGCACCTATCCACTCTGCATTGTGTAAACAAAATCCCTGGAGATGTGCGGAGAAGGTAATAGCAATTCAGGCTAACCATAGTGACAATGGAACCTTGCTGGAACTATACCGAGAAATACGATTTCTATTAAAAATGTGAAATTGAGCATACTTGACTTATAAGGATTTTAGTACATAATTGCAGCTGCTAGCTTGGGCCATTATTAATAATTTAATTTTTTGTCAATAAGAATCCGAATGTTGGTGTATTTTGAACTTTGTTACTTATAACTACTTTTTTTGGCTTTTTCTGTGGAGCTTCAAGTAATTTTGATCGTTGCAGCTTACGAGGCACTTTCTGGTTTTTTGAGCTTCCAAAGCTTTTCTTTATTACTCGTTGGCTCGCTGCTGAGAGGTAGACGACTATAATATAGCAATGGTGTTGAATAGCCAACTATATTCATGATTTTCTCTAATCCTTTTTTAATTTAAAAATGTCCTGCAGTTTTCCAATCTTTAATAAAATTATTTCTGTATAGAAATATCGCACATGTTTTAAAATTGTTTTAGAATGATTGAGCTCATCTCAACTAGATTGAGGATTATTCTCGAGAATTGGAATGCATGAAGACAATGAGTTCCATTGGTAGACATAGAAGCGTTGTGGGTATGGTGCAAAAGATTGTCGTAATTTAGTAGGACAGGTTTGTCTAATCAGATTGTCATGTTTTCTTGCCGTGATTAAATGACAAATTGTGTAAATGCCATTGTTTTACGATATGATATAGAAGTATAATATATGTAGTTTCGCTGGATTATTGATTGTGTGAGAGATATGTAGAGTTTAGTTGGATTTTTGTATCTGTCATAAAGGAAATACAGAACTTGGCCATAATTGCAGATGCAAGCTTGGGCCATTATAATCATTTAAATTTTGATGGACAAGAATTTTGGATTCTTGGCGACTCTAAGGAAACTAGTATCCGACTATGCTCATCTCATTTTGATTGATTCTGTTCGAAGGCGGGAAATCTATTTTCGTGTGTGGAGAAACAGTGTGTAGGGGTGTTTATGCCCCTTACTCAACACATGCATTCCCTGCACTTGCATTTCGTACATTCTCCCAAGCTTTGAACACCTATTATCGAATGCACATGTTATCAAACATCCAACATCTTTTGCTCCAGTACTGGGGTGTTCACAAGGGACCTTCAACTTTGATACTCAAAATATTGTTGGTTTTGATGAAGTTGAATCCTGTGTTTATTGGATTTCATGCCACTCAAAAAGTTACATATTTAAATGGACTTGATGTCCATTCTACATTGTTGGTCAGTCGGTTGGTTTCTTTGAATGTCAAGCGACCATTCAAACCATTTTGACAACAATCTACATTGTCTTGGAAGTCATGCAATCATATCTGGCCTCTGTAATAACCGAGCCATGTTTCCAAATGTTTCCCTATTTTCATGTATTAAGGCCAAGACTCGCTGCACACGAGAGTACTAGTTGTCGAAAAAACAAATTAAAACAATGCTATGCTGCAAGACTTGCTGCACACGAGAGTACTAGTTGTCGAAAAAACAAATTAAAACAATGCTATGCTATAATTCATGAAGTCTAGTTCATACTTGGCTTCAGAGTCACTTACTGCTTTAAGAAATCAAATAATATATGCTGAAACTCGAAGCCACATTGATGTTGCTGCTCAAATAATCTTTGCAGAAACTCGAAGCCACATTGATGTTGTTGAGCTAAGCACGTTATCAAGTGGCTCTCTAAGGTCATCAATGCTCATTTTTTGAGATCATGTGAAAGCATTCCCTACAATTATGTTTATGATATATTCATATTTTATTATGATTGACGTTTTCCATTTAATTTGTTAGTGCTACATATTTGATACTTTCTCTACATCCACTATAAATGCATCTCCCAACTTTTTATGCAATTAGGGGAAACAAATAAAGGGAAGCTTACCCGAGGGATCAATACTTCCTATGCGACCAAGAAAAGAGGGATCACTACTTTCTATGAGATAAAAAATATAGCCCCAACACATTACGCGTGTCATTGATCTTTTATAAAATTATAGGTTAGACAAACTGTCATTTCTTCTAGTTCTCACTAAGAAAACGTATTCTACTGTCACCAAAGATTAATTGAATTCTTTTTGCTTACCTTCTCACATTAATAATTCAATTAGCGAAGTGATTCCACATGCCTGCCATAAGTTCACCTTGCTTTCAAACTCCACTTGTGTGTGATTGTTTGTCGTGCACTGTCATACATCTAAAAGCTTATCGACACGTAATATTTTGGTCATACAAATTCCCAAAGATGTTGGCCCAAAATGTTTTCACCCTCTGACAGTTGCATAAGCCAAACGATCCTATAGAAATATAACACAAGAGGTCTGTTTGTGCGAGGTGCGAAGGTGTGAAGAACTTCTGCACAATAAGAAAATTTCCGCACATACTCATGTATTCTTTCAGGTTAAATAACTAAAAATCACTGCTAAATACATCTATTCATGATACCTTTCACATTAAAGATACAATAAATGTCTACTAACTTGTTACAAATATTATCACATCTAACACAACAACATTCATCTTTGTCTTAAACATTTTCGCATTAAAAATACAATAAATGTTCGCTAACTTGTTGCAAGTATTATCACATCTAACATGAAAACATTCATCTTTGGCTTAAACCTTCTAACCCACCTGGCTTAATTGTTACTTTCATTTCTTCATATGGTTTAATAGTTTTTCTTGTTTTTCAGTTTATCCTCGGATGTGTTCAAGTGGCCCAATTTTCCATTTTAAGTAGGCCTTGCAATTTTCTTGATGAGCATACCAAGCGGTTTGAGCACTGCATAGAACGTTAGTTCGTGGTGGTGAGAATAATGTGCTCGTGGTTCAAATGTCTCTTTTAGCCAATGTTGTCGTCACTATTGCCTCCACTTATCTTTTTTTTTATTATGTAACATCCACAAGTTTATTTTATATGTAAATAAATTAAACCAAAGTCATGGGACAGGTATCCCAAGCTAAATAGAGGGGAAAATATGATAGTGGACATCACTTGCAGTTTATTATTGGCTATAGAAATTGACAATGACATTGACAAAGACAAAAAGATATAAATGACAATTTAATATGGGAGATAAAGGAAAATAGGAAAAAAGGAAGATAAAGAGACACAAATATGCATGCAAAGGAAAATGAAATAAAATGAGAGGGAGAACATTCTATGTCTCTTTTAGTTACTCTTGCTACTCTTAGTCACTCATACATTCTTACACAGTTAGAGCATTCTTAGAACATTCTAGCATTCACTTGGACATTAAGACATTCTCACTTGGACTTGGAGAGAGAAAGCACTTGGATAGAAGCAAGCAATCAAATAAAGGAATTCATGTGTAGCGAAAGAGAAGGTTGGAAAAACAGCTACAACAAAAGAACATCGTCGGTAGCAGGTTGCATGTGTGATTTATTGCTGAGATTTGGATGCATGGTACACACATTTCATTGCTTTGTTGTCGTTGGCATGGGATTTGCTTGGATTGACAACGGCTTCAGCCTTGGCTTGCCATTTCCTAGATAGCTATGGTGTAGTGGGTTCTTTGTTGTGATTAAGCTTTAGATGGCTGGTAGACTTTGGATCTTGGTGAGGCGATCTAAAGAGAATTCCCAAAGGTCGAGGGTGTAGATTGAATTTCTCCTGAAACTCTTGACGGATATATGGAGACAATAAAATCCCTCTGGTTATGGTGAAGAAAGTCAGAGGCATCCAAAATTGTTTGGTGTTAGTGATTTATGGACCAATTTTGGTGAAATCACTGTGGTTGAGGGTTGAGGTGGTTTGGCCTCTAGAAACCAAATTCGTTTCGTTTTTGTTTAACCCATATGATCCCACATTCATGCTTGGACTCTAACACGGGGGTGATTGGCTGAAAGAGAGATTTGGTTCAACCCAATCTATGGTCAATTGGTACATGAAAGTCCCTGACTTGGTTAGCTTTATGCATACATTATTATATGTTATTTCTTATTGAGATTAATGATCATGTGTTTTGGTTATTGCAATGATCTTATAATTGGTTTGAAATAGATTCATTTTGGTTAAATGGTGGTTATAGACATGGTACATTCTTGTTGTATAATGTGCTTATGTTATTGATTTTGCTTATGGCTTGATAAGTTATTGAATGGTATATGAATGCATGGGCTAACAAATGTTGTTGCAACCAATTTAAGAGGGCATTGAACTTTCTTAATGAACATATATGCATTCATGACCTATAGTTACTATGTTTACCATGTGTGTCTCACGAAATTTTTAGCATGTGTTTGGAAAATTCTGAGCAATACCTAGCTTTAGTAATAATCTTATTGACTTATTATCATCTTTAGATTGAATTATGGAAAGTTATGGGTTATTCTAGGTAGTTGGCTTGTAGCTAGACTGGAAAATATGGATGAGAGTTGCGAGCCACACACTTTGAACTAAGAGATTTTGGCTGCAACCACACAGAGGAAGGCCTGTGTGTACAATTGGAGCTTTCCAACCACATGCACAACTTGGCATGCATGCAGCTGGGATGTAGTGTCAGGAAAAATTAGTTCTAGCCCAAGGAAAGGTCATTAACAAATGTTGTCTAACTGGGTGATGTGGTGCTCTTGGGAGGTTGCAGTATGTTTCCGGTTTGTAGACCCCACTTCCATAATTGGAATTTGGATGTTGGATCATGCCATAGTAACTCTCCGCTCATATTTACCTTAAAGACTTGTAAAAACTGGTAAACTGGAAAATGTGGGGTGAAATGTTTAGAAATTCATTTATTGACTTTAAAAAAATAGAATTATTCAATGTGATGGATTTAAATGGAGAAATGCAAAATTTTAAAAACTGTAAAGTGATGACATATGGGCCACCATAATTTAATCCTCTCCCACCTGCTTAAAGGGTCTTAAAACCCATCTCGTGGTCTTAATTTTTAATGGGCAGTACGATGCAGGACAAATCGATTCTTCCCACTTGCTTCGTTCGTTAATAACATGAAGCTTGAATCGCCATTAGATCGATTCTTCCCACTTGCTTCGTTCGTTAATAACATGAAGCTTGAATCGCCATTACATTCTCTGCATGTCTCTGGCAATATACCTCCGCATGGGCAGACCTGAAGTGGCTTTTCAATGAAATCGCTTCATGCCCTAAAAAAATTATGATTCGTTGTTCCTAATTAGAACCTTCTAGGCGTACACACATCCTAAGTTAAAATAGTAGTCCACTAGCGTTACAGTTTTTCTGAAACATTTATCGTTTTGAATAAAGTGTTCGATATTTTAAATCCGGAGCATTAATCAGCATTATAACTTTGCTTCAACATTTAACATTGTGAAAACAAAGTTGCATATTTTAAATCCAATTTTAAATGATAAGAGAGCTAAACTTGTCTGAAGATTCACACGCTGAACTTTACTGGTAAAGTTAATCGTTTAAACTTCTTGTTATATTTCAAATTTTAGTTCATTCTTCAAATCTGCATTCCAGTATGGCCAGACAAGATTCCTTAAATAATTTAAAATGCAATTACATTAAAGCATACCCGCATGTACAATGCGATGAGATGGTTAGTCACTTTGTCGTGGCCACCATTAATTTAAATTGTAAGTACAAAAGGGACTATGCTTGGCTTTAAATTAATAGAAAACATAAACGATCCATTCACTTTGTTATTGATCATCATTAATTGAAATCGTATGTAACAAAAGGAATCATGATTAGCTTTATGTTTAGTTTTACATAATTGTTGCTTTTGAAATATAAGTATGGATCTAAGGTGAGTCTACACGATAAAATTTCTTTAAATTCAAATTTATTTTGGGAGTGAGAAAAAAAAAAAACAATTCATTAATTCATATTAAAAATATTTTATTTTATATATATAACATTGATTTTTTTTAGATATGTATGAAATTGATATTTACATAAATTGGTTAAATATAGATTTTTAAATAATTTACTTAAATAAAGTGTTCAAATATTTTTGAAAAAATATAAGGTTTAAACATTTTATTTATGTTTTTTAGGACTACTATATAATATATATATATATATATCGCTGAAATTATTAGAATATTTTATTTTTATTTTAAGAGGACATGTGTTAACTCCAAGTCGAAGATTGACACACTTATACAACACCCACTAGGTTGTAGAATAAGCCTCTTGGCTCAATAATGCCGCCATGGAAAACACAAACCCGTCTACATAAGTTGAAAAATTGTCAAGATCTCATAATCCGTTGTTTATAATGAACTAAAATTGAGTTTTAAAGTCACCAAGTTGTTCAGAACATTAACATTAGAGTAATTGTATTTATGTATAGAGCTCAACCAAAGCTCCAATCAAAATTGTCAGTAAAAATGCTTTTTTGTAAGATATAATTTGTTCTCCAATAGATTTGCATCCCCTTTAGTAGAAATATCATCCTGATTGCTCTGATTAACATAGGAGAAATCAAAGTGCATGTTTTCTTATGCTAGCAAAATTAAAGAGCTTGTAACAATGAGAATCGATGACAATATTTTTGAGGTTCTGCGCTCAGCCATGAGCCAACTATTTGCTTCTTCCTTGTGTGATTATGCTTCCTAAACTCAAGTTGTCTACTTCTTACAATAGATGTTGCTCAAGCCCGAGTATGCCGGGAAATCGCCCCTCTCTTGCCCAAAAATTTATTTTAAACCTCCACTGATATGATCTAGATCTTGGGGGGCGGCCTCCAAGATCTAAAATATTAAAATCGATTTTGGGGGAGAGGCCCCCAAGATCTGAAAAATTGAAATTTTAGAAGAAAGAGAATGCCCAATAAACAAAACCATAAAGAATTTTTTTATTAAAACGGCGAATAGCTGTAAAAGCTACATTGTGGCGGAGAAATTGTCCTTTTACAAAATGTTACTTGTTACTTATAATATTTTTTAGTTACAATACCACGGGTCAATTCCATGGGTGAATGTCATAATACCATGAGCAAATACCATGGGTGGATGTGACTTACAATACCATGGGCGGATAAATACCATGGGTGGGTGCCACTTACAATACCATGGGTGGTTGAATAACATGGCTGAATGAATACCACAGGTTGATGCCATTTTCTATTCGGATCATTTCTCCCTCTTTAAGAAGCAATGGTCCCCATTGCGTGAAGTTCTCTCCTGCGAAGCCTTTGTTGAATATGAAGAGCCACTAAAGAGAAGGGTTATATGTGGTTAACCCATAACCATGATGAACGAAGATCCGAGGATAGAGATGCCCGGTAATGCTTGTGACCAACTGTGATACTGACAATGTGCAGCCTAGCAAATGGACTTCGATGAAATGTGGATTTGTAGATGACCCATAACTATGACAAACGAAGATCCGAGGATAGAGATACCTTGTAATGTTTGTGACCAACTGTGATACTAACAATGCGCGGCCTAGCAAATGGGCTTCAATGACAAAGATTTTGTGCAGTTGACCCATAACCGTGATGTTGGTTGTTGATGAAATAGCAGGTCCCTACATAGCCTGGGGTGGGAGGGCACATCTCCAAAGAACCCAAGCCAAATGCTCCTATGTTGAAACTGATGAATGTGAATCAGGTGCATACTAAAGCGGGGTGGGAGGGCACGTCTCCAAAGGGAACCCACTCCAAATGTTTCTTTAGAATTAAAATGGACGTAACCCAATCAATATAACTCATAATATTTATTATAACTTGTTTTTAGAAATAGAAGGACCATTTTGCATCTTCTCATGTGATGGAAATCCTTATCTGGACAATCTAGAATCTCATATTCATGTTGCAACTTTTCCGTCGTCACAAAAGTTCTGAAAAAATAGCTGATTTTAAATCAGCAATATCTCCCACATCCGAATTCCGATTCGACCCATTTTTTTTTAAATTGAGTGATTTTTCTAGAGAAGCTTAGATATACAATCACGTTTCTAGAATTCTGCACAAAAAATTGCAAAAAAATTATAGGAGAGTCGTCGTCCATGAATTTCCATCAGAAACATTTTTGCAACATAGCTGATTTTAAATCAACAATATTTCCCTCATATGGACTCTGAGTCCGCTGATTTTTTCTTTTCAATTTGGGCATTTTTTCGCAAGGAATCCAGATCTATTATTTGCTTTTGGAAATTTTGAATCAAACATTTCAACTCTGATTTGCAAACTCGCTGCCTAAAAACATTCCTGCAAAAAAAATGAAAACAGAAAAAAGAAAGAAAAAATCTTCTCGCTTGGCCCAAGAAAATGCTCTATGGAGGACGTAGAACATGCCTGAAGTTTGTTGAATATTGCTGCAATAATTTAAAACTGAATTATACAGCAAACCCTCATTCCCATGGAATCATAACTTGCTCTTATACCACTAATCTAGATCTTGTGGGGAGGCCCCTGTTATGAAACCAACTCAAGAAAAGATAGAAAAGATAGATCAACACCTTAGAATTTAGCCTCTTCGAGGGGGCAACCTCCTTTACATTACATGAATGAACAATTCTTCGATGATACAAATGACAAAACCTCCTTTCTATATATAGGAGTCTAAGGAGTCACAATATAACCCAGCCGACTTAACAATAATAATATAAAGCCACAAAAATAACAATAGAGGGATTCTATGGGGCACAGTAATAACAATATGGGTGCAATAGGGGCACAACAATATTAATAAGGGTTACAACTACCATAGTAATGGGGTAATCACTAGTATTATAGGGACCC
>APFE030553797.1:0-50327 GCA_000404065.3 Pinus taeda | reverse complement strand
CATTTTTCCTATATACCATGGAGATTCGCCCATTTATTATACATGTAAATTTATGGGGGGTTCTTAAAATTTTCCCTACCGTTTTAGGAAGATGATCCTTTCTATGAGCATGTAATATACTACTTAAGTCGAGGCTTAGTAGGTCCTAAACTATGCTATTCTCCCATCAAGAAATTGGCTTTGGCAGCCGTCCATGCTATCCAATGGCTTCGACATTATTTCCTACTTTGAAAAATGATTGTCTTAGCAACCGTCAATCCTTTTAAGTTTGTCCTCAGTAAGCGAGTGATTGGGGACAAATAAAATAGATGGATTGTTGTTTTGCAAGAATTCGATATGGAATTCATGTCGAATAATTCTAAGAAATCTTTAGTATTTGTAGAGTTGATATCAGAGATGGCTTGTGAAGAAGAAGTTATTTACGAGGAAAATTTTCCTAATGAAATTTTAGTCCTCATTTCCTCACAAGATCCTTGGTATGGGGATATCATTATCTATCTCCAGACTTCAAAGTTTCCACCTGCTTTATCCAAAGACGAGCGTAGAAACTTGCGTCACCTCGCTAAGAACTATGTTATTATAGGTGACACATTCTATCGCCGTGAGATTTATTCAATCCTTAGGCATTGTCTAACTTTGGAGGAAGCTGAGTCAATTCTTAATGATTGCCATAGTGGAGCTTATGGCGGTCATCTATCAGGGCTTGCAACAACCCAAAAAAATTTGCAAGCAGGCTACTTTTGGCCTTCAATTTTCAAAGACTGTATTGAAGCAATCAAAATATGTCATCCTTGTCAAGTCTATACTCGGAAAATGCACACACATCCAGCTTTGATTTTTCCTGTTATCACCATCAGTCCTTTTACAAAGTGGGGCATTGATTTTACTACTTGTAATCCACCTTCGGCTGGAAATCACAAGTACATCATGTTGTCCATAAACAATGTTACAAAGTGAGCTGAGGCTATTCCTACTTTCAAAAATGACAGTGAAACAACAACCTTGTTTCTCTTCAATCAGGTTACACCTTCGGCTGAAAATCACAAGTACATCATGTTATCCATAGACTACTTTACAAAGTGGGCTGAGGCTATGCCTACTTTAAAAAACGACGGTGAAACAACAACCTTGTTTCTCTTCAATCATGTTATTTCACGATATGGTATCCCTAAAGAGATTGTCACTGACCATGGCAATCACTTTCAAAATCAACTGATGTTCGAGTTGGCTCTCAAGTTGGGTTTCTGGTAGGAGCATTCATCTCCATATTATCCTCAAGCCAATGGGTAGGTTGAAGCCATGAACAAGTCCCTTAAAATCATCCTGCAAAGGGCGATTGACAAAGCTCGATCTAATTGGCACATCATGTTGTATTTGGCATTTTGGGCATACTGAACGTCAGTTAAGACTGCCATTGATTTTACTCATTTTCAACTAGTTTACTAGTTGGAATCTATCTTTCCTATCGAATGTGAAATTCCTTCTCTTAAGCTAGTTGTAGAACTTCTTCCAGAAACTTCTAGTCTCGAGAAATTCCTCGTTCATTTGGAGCATCTTGATGAGCAGCGTCGAGATGTTGCCATAGTAAATGAAGCCCATAAGAAAAGGATAAAAACTCAGTACAATAAAGTTTTCCATCCTCAGAATTTTTCTAAAGGCGACCTTGTCCTGGTCTACAATCAAGAGAAAGACGCCCTTGGGGCAGGCAAGTTAAAATCTATGTGGTACGGTCCCTTCATATTCAAACATGTTTTGTAAAATGGGGCTTATGAATTAATTTACTTTGAAGGAAACAAGTTGGCAGAGACCAGAAATGGGCTCTACCTTAAGAAGTACTTTGCTTAGGCTTCAGCTGAGCACTTATTTGTTTGTATATATTGTATGTTTGTACATATCTATCTAGTGGTTTTAGTGATGCCGATATCTTTGATCTTCTTTGGTAGGTATTGATGGACAATTCAGTATATCTAGGATTCGTCGATGGTGCGAGTAGGCATACCCGGAACCTTACTTCCGCGGCTTCGGTGATTTATTATCCATCTAGCTAGTTGATGGTTTTGAGAGGAGTATGTATCGGTCCTCCTTCGAATAATATTGACGAATATACTACCGTTATTAATTTGCTATCCCAAGAAATATCTCTTGGTATTGGTTTTTTAGTGGTTTATTTAGACTCAGAATTGGTGGTATCTCAACTGAATAACACTTATCAGATACAAGATTCCTATTTGTATCACCAATTTTTGAGAGTGAGATTGTTGCAACGATCATTTGTTTATATCACATATGTTCACATTCCACGATAAAAAAATTCATTAGCAGATTCTATTGTTAATCAAGCATTATATTGGCATATCAATCATTCATCAAATTAAAAAATACTAAAAATAATCGAAAGTATCATCTATATATATCATAAAATCACCTATATGTAGATAGAGTGTTTATGTCCAAAAAATAATATACAAAATTGGGACAAAATTTCCTACAAAATCTAGCCTTATGCCATTATCATGTCCAATCATAAAAATATTTGATCATCTATCTTGCTGGCTCAAGATGCGAAGCCAGAAAATAAACAACAACATTGGCTACATGCCGAAGTAACCGCACCTAGTCCCATGGTACTCCTACCACGCAATGCTGCATCTCCTCGGGTAGATCATATATGGCTATCATGGGTACTTGGTGAGTCAGCCTCACCAAGTTCCTCTGAACTGCATGAAGAACTCTCTCCGTCTCAGTTGTAGCCCCTTCGACATCTTTCCTAGCAACACCTATGTCTAGGAAATCCATCAGGTCTCTCTGGTCCCACATCTGAAACATGATCAATGTATTTTGTAAGTGTCTTTTCTCATTAAAAATATTTTTAAGTTCATTAAGAGAAAAAAAAACCTTAAAAAATTTTAAAAATTAAAAAATTGTTACCTATGGCACCCCATGCTGCATTTGGTGGTAACACTAAATCAGTATCTCCTTGGAAATTCATCCCGGCATAGGGCTAGTCATCGAATGTGATGACCTGTTGATCCCACCATGCGAAAAACTCACAGTTAAAAGTTGTCCTAGGCACATGTCCACCCCCAAGGTCTTTCATCAGGTCAACCCATATACCCATTCATGGATCTCTAGGGCTTCTGATAGTTGATGATACCTTGGGTCGAAGCCCGGGTATTTCTCAAAGAAGAATGAGCATACGATTGTGCCATACCTAAAATTATTTATCTGATCCTTTTGAATGGAGGTCAATTGGTTCTTCATATTGGTCAATAGAGGAGTCCACCATTCAAACACTATGGTGAGACATTCCACTATGACAATCCTAGGCAACCTATTGAGAATCTCCTTAGAAAGTTAGCCTTCCCTTGGTGTGGTGAAGTAAAATTATGAGTGCGGACACAACATACATAATGAGATAGCTATAGGGTGAAATAGATGTATTCAACGTGAACGGACATACATAATTGTTAATAATGATGCGTCAAAGGAAAGTTTCTAATAATGAGATAACTATAGGGTAATCCAATTATTGAATTGCCCTAAGTACATGGGAGAAAGGTGAAAATTGAGGTGTTAGTTTATGAGGTCAAAGCATGAATTCCCCATCGTATAGGTGAGGGGGGGTGAGATGATAGGTTGGTTGTTTGCTCAACTCAGTAGTCATGCATGGTTGTTTGGTTCCTAGGGTGTAGAGGGGTTATCTTATTGATTGGAACCAGTACATGTTTAGGGTAGACCATCAATCTTAACTATATTTTGGGCATAAGCTAGCTATTCAAGAGAGAGCATATCTATAAAATGGCTTGGAGATCTATAGGATTTCGACCGGGAGTATGATTGGACTGTATTTATTCCTGTTATCATAATGAGTGAAATGGGAGCGGGGAATGATTGTAGAACGATATGGATGAGTGGGGAAAGGAGTGGATACAAATGCGACAAGCAGACAACTACACAAGTGGATAGGTACGAAATTCCAGAGTATTCATCGGGACCACAACATAGTAGGGAAGGGATAGGGCGCCGAGAGAAAAGAGAGCATTGTATTTGTAGACCAACCAAACTTGGGGGCCATATGAGGTGATGAATGAATATCATCTAAGTCTAGTCATACGTGCCCTACTCCTAGTCACACAATCTATCTATATCTATACCTACAAGATCCCACATAGGTTGGTAATGGATTCCATTAAAACCCGCTCGAGGCATGATTCTTCTTATTGGATAGGCACCATAGTAGGGATTGTCGTTGACATACTATAGTTAACCACCTCCGCTTGTAGTAGTCATGATTATTCCACCTTATCATACATACTGGTACTGGGGGGAATGGTGGGGGTAGGATTATCATATATAGGGGCCCCACCCAATATTCTTGTCCAAATGCCTAGCCCATTGCACAACCACCTGCCAATACACTCTACATTGAAGGGCCACCAACTAGTGGGCGAAGCACCCCAAGATATATCTGGAAGAGTGACATTCCTTTCTCAAAACCCAGCTCTTCGAAACCATCACATGGGAAAATGCACCCATTCATATGGCTCACAGTGAGAGCCCTGATGTCAAGAAACCAACATTGACATATATAACCTTTAATAGCTTGCACTTGCTTGTTCCAGTATTTATGAAACTACTTTGGATTCTCTAAAAACTTATCTCTTCCATTTTTTTTCTAGTCCATTCTTTAGTTACTTATATATCACTCAAGGCTGCTAAGGACAATGTTACTTAGGCTTGGGAGCGGAAGCAGGAGTGACATTTTCAAAAGCTCTCTATTCGGGAGTGAATCAAGAGTGATTTTTATGTAATATATATATATTTTTATATTTTTATGCATATATGTGAACAAAAGCATGTAGAATGATGAATTAGATATAAAAAGAATAAAAACATAGATTGTGTGAAAATTCCTCCACTCAAGAAACCCCTACTGCAACAAAACTGAATTTACTTCGTGGACTTGATTTTAATATACATTATCAAGTTATTTTCTGAATACTGAAGTAAATTAATTCTACAGCCTACCCTACTTTAAATTGATTACATGAAACAAAAAATTGAGAAAAGAACAATATACATAGGAAATAGTTATTTTTGGACAAAATAGTCCCTAAAAAAACCGAATGTGGGAAAATCGGTGTAGCAGCTCTGAGGGTTTTCTATTATTAAGTAGTGGTTTTGAATACAATGCTAGATGTCCTCCTGAAAATCCAGCGACAGAGAAAAAATATAATGGCGGAAAACTCAGTGAGGTTACCTCACTTCCCCTGGCAGTTTCCGATTGATCTGGCAACAGAACTAGCTTACCCTGGCTATCTTTGCGTTGGCCCTGTGTCAACTTTATAGGCTCTGCATCAGCATCTACACTGTCTCTTCTACTTCCTAGAACTTCTACGTCAACCTCTCCTAGCTGTTTTGACAGTTCCTTGACAGTTCTGACTTTCTGCTTGGAGGGCAGCTTCTGCTTTGCGCTGGCCCTGTTGGCCTTGCATCAGGTCTACATGGGCCTAGATTGGCCCAGTGTTAGTCCTTCTAGTTGTTGTGTTGCTTCCACTAGTGGCTCTCCGTCTCTCTGTCTAGTATTCTCGAACTATTCCTGCCCCTCTGCTACAAAATGATCATTTAATTCAAATTCTCAGCTTCCTAGCCCCAAAAATCAACCTCTAGATCAATTCGTTCTCTCCGTGTGTCTTTCTAGATGAACCCCAAGCCTCCTTATTCTTTCTTGTTGAGACTTCAACAGTTGAGATTAAGTCTCCAATCAATGGCTAAGATTAAATCTTGAATAGGTCCACTTTCTAGAACATTTTCACCCATATTTTGATTAATACTCATTAATACTTTAATTTTCTAAGTTTAGACTTAGGAACACCATTAATAATATTAACTATTTTAATAAAATACAATCGAGGTGAAATTTCACCAAACGATTTATGGGTTCTTTAGAACTCATGTGCCTTAAACTCTCCACCAACTTTCAGGGCTAGGGTACATCCGATGCTACCAAAAACTAACAGATTGAACCATATAACATTAATCATCTAGAAGTTATAATCTTCATCAACCACGTCCATAAGTTAGTAACATACAACATATTCAGTTTCATGATTCATCAATCTTAAAGTTTCAAGCTTTCAAATCCAATATATAACATTTATCATCATTGATCACCAAAGTTGTACTTGTAAGCTAAGTGTAACCATTACAACAAAGAATATCTAACATGAAATGAAATGTTATAAAATGAAATGAAACAACTTTCAACTTTCACAAAGCATCATATTCATAACCAATGAGTTATAATTGCCAACTTCAAACTTAAATTGTCATATATTGTTTACAAAAAAGGTCATAATAAATATGAAAGAGTCAACAACTATAAAAACTACTATAAAACTACTAGAAACTAGAAAATACAAGTAAATCTATTATCTATGGCTTCCTCTTGTCACCACGGGAAATGTCTAATTTTGGAGTAGGTCATGGTGGTGTTCTAGGAGTATCTTCTTGCACAGTCACACGACTAGGAATAGAAGGTACATGCCCTACACGTGAGGATGTAGATGGAGGTGGTGACAACAAAGGAACAATTGTTGGAACTTGAGCACTGGCACTGCTACTGGATGGTTAGGGTGGCATGGTTGGCGTTGCTTCATTATTATCTTTCAAAAGTTCTGCTTCCAATTCTTCTAGATGTATGGTGTCATCCTCTAAATTATCGTCCTTTGGGTTTTTGTCCCAAGTTTTATATGATGTATCCTCATAAGCCCGATCACAATAATTATGACTCAACAACCTGAAGTTGTAGTGCACATAAACCAAGCTTTCTCCCCGGTTTTCATTGAGTCTATTTTTTCTCACATTATGGATGAAGTTGTAGGTGCTCCAACACCTCTCTACAGAAGAAGTATTTACAACCTGTGAGAGCACCCAAATCATATTGATGTTCATACTAGAAAAATCTTTGCCCAAATCATATTGATGTTCGTACTAGAAAAAACTTAGAAAGGGAAAAGCCTACAGTAGTAAATAATTTAAAATGGCCAATAGCCATAATATAGCAACAAAAATACAAAGCTTATGATCATATAGTATGATATTCAACATCAAGGAGATCCATATAAGCTTGAGCCTCACTGGGTATTGGATCATCATCATCATCATCATCATCAAATGCAACAATGTCATTTAAAGATGTGCCAACCAATCTCGCATTTGGTAAAGGATTGTCATCATCATCATTAATTTGGGCAGCATCTTCAGCGTTCAGACCCCATCGTATAGTAGGTCCTTCTAAATATTCAAGTAGCTTCCTTGAACAAAGCCGAAGACTACTATGCACAAAAACAAGTTTCTTCACTCTCTTAGAGGTAAGTCTATTCCTCTTAACAGAGTGTATGAAACTATAAGCGAACCAATTCCTTTTAGCAGCTGAGGAACTAGTAACCTGAGATAGCAAACGTGAAGCAAGATTTCAGAGCTCTGGGACCTAGCCCCCATACATTTTCCACCATCAAAGGGGTTTCTTCTAAGCATAATGCTTGATGTCCCTATTTGTATTTTCGTTGAATATAGGAGGGCTTATTGTACCAAAATCAATAAATTGTTCCCGTATCACACTTGCTTCATCAACAATATACATGTTAGTTATAACATCAAGAAACCCTAGTTTTACCTCTTCATCATCAATAGGAAGAATTCTATTTGGTCTCTATTGACCCTGCTGCCTACAAGTCAGTGAAAAAAGCCTTCAACCCCACAAGGTGTGGTTGGTGGAAAGGAACTCAATCAAGGGGTTGTCACACTAATCCCGACTCTCTTCGTTTGAACTATGTCCTAGGTTAGTTAAGGGGGGTGGCCCCTAATGAAAAGTTAAGATAAAAGATGTGAGTTTCTAGGAGAGTGTTATAGTGAAAATGGATTACTTTTAAAGATTCATGAGAAAATATGAAGTGAGCAACTTGAAATAACAATGCCAATCATTAACATGACAAAAAACATAAAACCAGTGCCTTATAAGTAATTTTATCAACAATTTAAAGATATATTTGCTCATAGTAAAATGAAATGCTCTCAAAAGAGAAAGCAAAGTAACCCTAAAATATAAACAAAAATTGTTAGCACAAGATATGTAAGATACAAAATGTTTTCAAGATGAATAAGTCTACAAATCAAAGCATGGAAACTATCTTGCTCAAAAGGATACAAAAAGAACTCAAATATTAGACCAAGATGACAACATGCAGTTAAGTTTGCAACCTAAAATAATAGTACTTGAAAGTGAAATCAACCATTCATGACAATATGCAATTAAGCCAAAAGATGAGTCAATTAGCACAAGATATGTAAGATACAAGATGTTTTCAAGATGAATAAGTCTACAAATCAAAGCATGGAAACTATCTTGCTCAAAATGATACAAAAAGAACTCAAATATTAGACCAAGATGACAACATGCAATTAATTTTGCAACCTAAAATAATAGTACTTAAAAGTGAAATCAACCATTCATGACAATATGCAATTAAACCAAAAGATGAGTCAATTTCCAAGTACAAGAAAAATTAAATTTGTTGCAAAATTAAAAGAGATTACAATGCTTGCATCGAAAGTGCTTCTTGAAATAGGATTTGAATGTGAGACTTTAAATCATAAATATAGCAAGAAATTTAAGAACTTTACAAACAAAGCAAATGTGATGGAATGAGTTCTAGGTTTATTTTATTAATTAGTGCTAAGACAAAGTTACAATTGAACTCTAGTCCTCAGACCTCGTCCTTTTCCAAATATTTGGATCTCATAATGAAGACTCAATATAGGTTGAGGGTCCCTAAAAGTCTATTCAACCAACTTAAGTTGGAGGTAAGTTTTAGTGAGGCTTGGGGCTTTCCTATACCAAAATGCCTAGATGAAGTGCAAATTTTGTTAGTTCCCCAAATTAAACAAATGCTTCAAAGAAAAATAGTTTACAAAACTTGAGAGCATATTCATTTGGGAATTTAAATACAAGATTAGTAAAATTTGCATGTGGAGTGAAATGTGTTGATTTTAAGCATGCATAATATGAAATTAAAAGCTAGAAAACTAAGAAAAACTAAAAGCAAGATTAGGCCACCCACAAGAATCCCTCCTCTAAATGAGGAAGGGGGATGCCATGGGAAAAATCCCAAGCTCCTTCAAACAATTTTTTTAATCTTTAATTAGCGCTTCAAGAAGGTAGAAATTCCTCTAAGAGGGCAGCCCACAATGCGAGAGAGATCTTTACAAAGATGAGACTCTAACAAAGCTAGACTCTCTCCCCAAAAAATATAACAAAAACAAACCTGAATATGGAAAAAAAAACTCTCCAAAAGAGATTCACAAGGCTCAAAAGGCCCACGGCCTCGATGAGTTTGCAACTCACTCCCAAGTTCTTATGGCCTCACTAGAAATCAGTATTTGGATAACGTGAGGGGGTTTTGCATGCACATGAGTGAGAAGTTTTCCAAAGATTCTCCTCAAGCTCCCTGCTATCCAATTCTCAAGCCTATGGGCTACAAAACACAAAAAAAATACCAATTGTCAATGTAAAATTAGGAAAAAGAAACCGAAACTAAACTTAGAATTTAATTTACAAAGTACTAGATCAAGTAATGGGAGTGAACCTCCATACTTGCCTAGCTTTAGAAATGACTCTTGAATAGGAGATATAACTTTGAGAGAACTAGAACCAAAGAAGTATTTTGAATTTTAAATGGATGATCAAGTAGCTATAGACTAAGAAAACTCCCTTTTGCTCCAAGTTGGATGGAAAACTTGGAGTGAAAACAATTGGCAAGTCTTGGATCACTGTGACTCTAGGAGTGAGTTGATCTAATTGAGATTTCTTCCACTTCTAGATGGATTCATGCATACAATATAAAAGATCTTTCCTACACACTTGAACATGTATTAGTTTGCACAATATTATAACAATATAATGAATAACATAAACCAAACATTCCTCCTAAAATGAATTGTTATCCCTAGAAAACTACTCTAAATCAATGATATGTGCAAGATAGCTTGCACACATCAATCCAAGCAAGATGGAAAGCATATACTAATATTAATTCAACATGCGAAAGAAATTAAACACAATAGCAATAGTATGAAAAAACATCACCTCATAACTCCAAGAGAACACCAACCAGATAGCCCCAAAGTCTTGATTGTATTAAGAAAGTATGCAAGTACAAAATGACAGAGTTTCTTCAAGCCCAATAGCTTATTACATGATATGATACAAATGAGAGCTCAAGGCTCTATTATATAGAAGTATGGGAGTCAATACCAATGTAGAAGTGATTAAACAAGTGGCATGAGGAGACAATCCCGAAGATAAATTTGAATTTGTTGAATAGAGCTCCAATGCTAAGTCTAAAAATCGAATTCTGGCAAGTAGACATCTTTTTCTTCTTCCCTTATGTGCCAAATTCGACTTTTATGATAGAATGACAATTGTATATGGGTGGTAACCCATGTGGGGACAATTTCCAATAAAAATCTCCACCAAATATTCTCCCAAATCCTCCCAAATGTGCATTAACTTCAAAAATTCGAATTTCCAAGTAAGCAACTTTCTCTTTTAATGCCAAAAATTTGATTTTATTTGATCACATGTCATTTCCTTGATTTTAAGAGTCCACATCACCTTGGGACTTCACTTTAACTCCCCCATAATTTTCTACCTCATTTCCACGACATTTAGCATGTGTGGATATTTATTTTTCTCCATTTATTTAATTTCTAGATTAATTAATTGCCTGATTTCCCACTAAACCTAGGAAAAGTGGGTTTTGAGGGTTCAAAACACATTTTTAACCCATCAAAGTGTGCCATAGTAGAAAGTTTAAGGTAAGAGGTGCAACTTTCATTACTCATACCCCATACAACTTATCTAGACATCACTTATTACATTACAAATACAATTTTATTAGCAATTTCTGCAGTGCGGAAAATAAAATAAAATTTAAAAAATGACTACCTAGACCTAACCAAATTCAACAATTTTTTTTGCGTGATCTAGTATGGTAATATACATCAACTTAAGACACTAAGATGTGTTAGGGGCTCAACCTTCAAACCGTCACCTCGGCTTTGGGGTAAAACGTGAGTGAAAAAAACAAAAAAATTATTCGCCTCTAAAAAAGAAGGAATAATTAACCAGATAAAAAAAACACTCCAAGTTGTAATCGTTTGCTGATCGAGTTCCAACATCCTAGGTTTGTTACAGACTCAAAAACTCATCATTACTAGTATTAGTTATTACAATTCCCCGTAGGGTGTGGAATCTGGGTACAAGAAAGAAGATGAGAAGATAGAAGTAGAGTTAAAAAACTCTATTGAATGATGATATCTAATGGTACAAGTGTCCTCTGGATCATCCTTGGGCGTGGAGTCTTCATATAATCATCAGGTGCCACTCCAATGGTCAACAATCTCTACATATACCACTTTGGATTAAGGGCATATGCAGCCATGCAAATGGAGGTATTGAGTTTAAGCCATCCTTTTTCTATCAACTTGTGGATTTCATGGAAAAACTCCAAAGAAGTGTTTCTTTGTAAAATGATGTGCTTTACGTTGCCCACCATGGTATCAATACATTCATATATTTGTCCAAGAGTAGGAGAATTTGAATCAGCATACTTGATCAACTCCACAATTGGAGCTGTGAAAGAGACAACATATCTACAATCAGCCCACCAAGCCTCATTAAGAAGCATGTCTCTTATCTTCTTCGCTTGAGGTGACTTAGACATTTTCCATGCATTCCACTCTAAAGAAACAACAGTGGCTTGTAAGGATGCATATACCTCAACTACGTGCTGAAACAACAATTGCTTGTAAGAATGCATATACCTCAACCATGTGCTGAAGAAAAATAAAGTATGTGGCATATCTTGTTTTTTGTAGGTTTTAAAAAATGCTTCTTTGAATACATCCTCTAAATTGCCAAGGAAGCATGGTGGTTGCAGATGAACATTTGTGCATCTGAAAATATTTTTGAACCAATGTCTTTTAAGAGATTGTTAAGGGCATGTACTCAACAAGAAGTCCAAAGATGTCTATATTGACTTTGGATTATCAATCCCGCTGCTTTACAAAAAAGTGTTGCATTTGTGATGACATGTACCACATTTTAAGGGCCAACCTCATCAATTGCATCCTTCAACATTTCAAACATGAAAGGATCATCCTCAGTTTTTCCAATGCAATCAATTGCTTTTCAAAATAAGGCCCTTATGGTGATGTGACAATAACATTCAACAAAGGTCTTTGTTGAATATTTATCCAACCATCCATGACAATTGAGCAACCTGAATGAACCCAAAATTGTTTGAGGTCCTCCATTAGTCCATGCATTCTTTTAACCCCTTTATCTAATAATGAAGTCCTCATTTTTTGTACCCTAGGGGTGCATATTTTGTCCCTGCATGTTAAAATTGGCAACTAGGGCCAAATAACGCTTTGGAAAGCTCTTTTGATGAAGATAATTATTGCATTAAATTCCTCACTTCGAGAGGACCAAAATTGACCTAAACATTGTCAAACTTGGATAAGGAGAAGTGGGTTTTTGAAATTATGTTCTCTCATATTAAATTATTAAGGTCACCCACTCCTCTATGTTGGCTCATCATGTCCAGTAGTTACGTTTCTTGACGCCCATCTAATAGATCTAATAGAAGAGTCCTCCTTCCATATTTGGAAGGATCATATCTCATTCTTCTCTCTGAAATTTGGCATCATCATATCTCATTCTTCTCTCTAAAATAGTTGAAGAAGAAAGCAGTCTCCAATGAAGATGGTAAGGGCAAGGATAACATCGTCTTAGTCTCCTTGATGGGCTGTAAGAAGGCCATCTCTAGTGAAGATGGTAAGGGAAAGGATAGCATCATCTTCGTCTCCTTGATGGGTTGCATTCCACTGGAAAGCAACCGAGGTTGTTTGGGCTATTTTGTAACTTGATCTAAGGCTCTTATCCTCCATTACAGGTCTGAATTTAGAGCAAAGGCTTTTGCACTATTTAAGGGATGATTTATATCGTTTTGGACATGATTCTCATGGAAGATCCCTCTTAGAAATATGCTGCACTTGATAGGGCCACCTTCATCCAGATCTGAAGCCTTGATCCTCAGACCGTGTAGCTACTAAAGGGAGGCTGATATAAGTCATACTCTATGTCACATGGTTCGGGTTCGAATTTGAGTTCGACAATGATTAAGTTTGATTGAAATTCGAATTTTCTGATGAGGTTTGTATGAGGTTCGACATTAAGTTCGACTGTATATATTTTTCAATATATATATGACAAAATAATAAAAAATCAAAATCAATCAATAAAGCTATATGAGTAGTAGTGAGCACCCACGAGCCACAAATCACGACCACTATTCACTTCACGCGGCGGGGACAAGCAGCGTCTAGAAATTGAATTCAAGAAATTGCAGAGAATACCACACGCAGCGACAGCACTAAGTACAATAGTGCGAGTACACTCAAACTGAAGTTGGGTTGTGAAAATCTATCAATAGCCATGGTAAATAAAGCCAAACCAGTGTCCACCACAGAAAACTAACTAGCACCAGCGGGAAGCGAAACAAGAGAAAACCAAGTGCTGCCAATGGTTTTTCTCATAAACCTTAAAACCACTGACAAAAACCGCCCGAACTCTAACCTCGAACCCAAAAAAAAAAAAAAAAAATTTAAAATTTGGCTTCAGGTTCGTCTTTAGGTTCACCTTCAGGTTCGAATTCGTTGAGGTTCACCGAACCTGAACGAATTTGAATTTTTTTTGGGTTAGCCAAATTTCGAACCTCAAGGTTCAAATTCGGCGAACCTTGTGACATAGTATATATATATGTGTGTGTGTGTGAAATTCAAGAAAAAAATCGCCAAACAAAAGATAGCTGATAAATTTGAAATTGTGACCATTAAATTCAAAAACAAAATAGTAATATATTAACTACATCTATAGACTATATTATGTTCTATAATATACTTATTTATTATTATATATATATATATATATATATATATTTTAGAACTTAATTAGTCTATAGTGTAGTTAATATTACTATTTTGTTTTTTGAATTTATGGGTGCCAAATATATATTATATATTATATATAATTGTTAGAAAAATCGCGCCCAAACAAAAATCGTGATAATTTTGAATTTTACTCATTAAATTCAAAACAATATATATATATATATATGGCAATTTTTTCCTGATTTCATGATAGCTGAATCGAACATGAAAATGAACCAGGTAACTATGGGTTGCAATGCACTCAAAAAATATCACATTGATACAAGTCTGAAATCCCAATTAATGCTCTGAAACTTCCAGCAATAGATGCCTACCTGGACTCATCATACGGAATCCATCTCCAGTAACGATGATCATCTATTCCAGTGATGGCCATTGCTCTTGCAGAAATTGAAAAGCAGACTCCTCCTGTAGCCCTATCCAGCCAAACCTCCTGTCAAACAGTTCACAATTTAAGTTCACCCACAAAATCTTTATTTATCCTTGCCTCGTAAATTGGTTGCTTAATTTGTAAATGGAAGAGCACTTTAACCACACAAGTATTTTGATTCTTTTACAGAACCATGGATATTCAGGAAATATTGAAAGGAATATCAAAGGAAAACACTTGTATATTAAATCTTATATCATGATAAGCTCAAAAAGATAAAATGCACTAAGAACATTTCAGTTACAGAAAGCAGAATCACAAGAAACAATCCTTTTCATTTCAAATCCCAAGACAGAAGATAAGTTATAACAGAATAAAGGTGAGAACTCCATGATGGTTGAGGCCATTGCCAAACCTGGGAATTATCTACCATCTGCACTGGAACAGTAAAACCCCAATTTTGTCATCTTGCTAAGCTAAAGATAAATGTTTTATGTAATAAAGTGGCATTTTATATTTGTATATGGGAGCACAAGACCAAGGCCCCATGATGAGAATGAGTCGAAGTGTTATTTTTTACCATGGGTGGGGATAATATTGCAACCTTATGGCTTTTCACTTCAAAGTTCAAGTGAATGTGGCTGAAACCCTGTGAATGTGTTCATCTTTTGATATCGTAACTGAATCCAAAACGGGATGGAAATTAAATATGATTGCGGGAACTTGCTGTTGTAGACTTGATCAAAGAACCCAGAACTGTACAAGGGTTTGGCTTGAAACTGTGTGAAGGGCCAAGTGAAAATAGGCATAGAACCATATGTGATGGGTTGGTAAAGTGAGTTGCAGCAGGAAATTTTTCCTGCAGATATATTGTGCTCAGAACTTTCATTGGTCCTAGCACAAGGCTAGAGGGATTCTGTCAATATAAACGACTGTATATAGCCTATGGATCTATGAATACCCCATGCCTGAGTTGTAAACTTTACCCCACTTATCAATTCAACAGTCAAACTTGAGGGTAGTATTTGTGAAGGAATACCCATGACTGGGGTATAAATCACCTGTTAGAAATCAATTTTGCATATTTTTGTTACAAAGATGAGTATTACTTGGACAATAGACCTTGTGCATTTTTGGTTCCTGTCTAATACAAAATTTTAATGCATGTTATTTTCTATGTTTTGGTAGACACTGTGGTAAGTACTTGCAAGCCCCTATTCTCTGACCTAAGCGCTAAAGTCTGCCGATGAATCCGCACATTTCCACCCTTGAATGAGAAGTGAATCCTGTAAGAGAAATGATTAGTAGATAAGAATGTGGATGTTGTTATTGGAATTGGAAGGTTGAAGAGGAATAACCTGAATTCCATGAAGAAACACACTATCAAAAGCCAGAGTTTTAGGAGAAGTCACCTAAACGTTTATGAGAAGACGTCAATGGTAGGAAGCTAGTGACAACTCAAGTAGTTGAGACATCACCCGAAGAAGTAAACAAATTGTTGATGAAGATGTTCATCACAAAACCACAATGGCAACTCATCACACAACCCATAGATCGAACTAACCATCACAAAGGCACTGACCAAGAAAAGTTTCACACCAAGAGAAGCTATAAAGGGAGTTCAATTAAAGACTTTGGTGCCTCATCATATTTCCATTCTTAACAGTGGTTTAAAGTTATTAGTGTAGATTAAGCGCTGGCAAGTCAAATGATAGAGTTGTACCATTTATTTGTAAAGACCCCACAAAACAATGAGAATCACTTTTAGCTTGAGTCGTCACATCTGATGATGATGACAAACCAAAGCGTAAGAGGCATGTCAATTTGGACAAGAAAAGCTCAATCTGTAGGGATCCTACCAAGGGGTGTAATGGGAGGCCAAAGGGCCTATTAAAGTAATAATAGCAGAGGTCATTCATTGTAAGGTGCACTACGTCTAGTATGTCTGTTATTATTAAATACAACACATGTTAAAATGTGAAACTAGGGCCAAATTCCACTTTGGGCAGTTCATTAGCCTATGATGATGTTTGGACAAAATTCCTCTTTTCGAAAGGACCAAAACTGACCTTGGAAGCACTAAAATCGGACAAGGAGAAATATGTTTTTGAAGTCAAGCCCACAAGAACACATTTGTTCAAGGTCGGCTTGGGGTCAAATTGGACAAATTGACCCCCCTCCAACGCATATAAATAAACAAGACCTTCATCCTCATTTGGCACATTAAACACACATCATTCCTTCTCTCTCCTACATTGACTGGTTCGTACAGATCACAGGCAGCGTATTCTCCTTCACACGTGCGAGGGTTTTGGAGGCATCTTTGACTTTCTGCATTGACTTTCTCTCCTTGATTGACTCCCTTTGACCAGAAAAAGTTTGATCTTGGAAGGCCGAACTGCTTGGCACAAAAATCGAGAAAATCTGGGCACTTTGACCAGCATTGACTTCAACCCTTCAGGGTTGACTACTGTTTTGACCACAGAAAACTACAGCAGACTTTCTCTCTCTTTTGACCAAGTTTGATTGGACTTTGGAAGATTGTTTTGGGCTGACTTTAAACAGCAAGGAAGGCCTAGTTTGACTGACTTTGACTGAGCTCAAAAGGAGATGTTTTGACCATTGACTGCCGGTTGGTTAGGGCAAGTTGACTGCTGTTCACTTTTCAGAATTCAGTCCTTCATCAAGCTGATCAGATTTACATTGGTTTGGGTAATTTGCAGAAGTCAACTTACACTTTGACTCTCATCGTTGTACTCTATTGGATATTCTCTCTCTGCTGAACATTTGATAATTGATAATAAGAATTGATTAAAGGTTTTCCCCATCTTGGGGGTTTTCCCTGGCTTGAGCCAAATTCTTGTGTTCTTTTGTCTTGGCTTGTCTTCTACATTTTATTATTCATGTTCTATCTACAGTTACTGTCAATGTGAATTAATGGTTTATGTGATTCCTATTGGAAATTAAAGTGGAAATTGTCATTGGACTAACAAAAGGACATTGAAGAAATTGTTACAAGCATAGAACATACCATTGTTATCCAAAATTAACATGGTATCAGAGCCCAGGTGAGGACAAGCCTAAGCAAGAGAGAAAAGCAATCACTAAGATATATGTTGGACAAAGAATATTGGACAAGTCTCCATGGCCTCTACATGTTATTTCAAGACTAAGGATAAGCTGTTAAATTTGGACAACTAAGTCCAAACTCCATGTTCTGATGATCAGATTAAGAGGCTAATATTTTTGTTGGATTCCTCTTTCAGAGAGGTGTAAAATCCATATAAAAATAGTCTTAATCCGATGAGCAGAACTTATATTTTGAATTTATTATTCTTAATAAATTATATGTGCAAGGTCAGCCAGTTTTGTAATGTAGGCTCACATGCCCAACAGATGTGTCACACACCCCCATTGATGGATAAACAGGAAAAGTTGGAGAGAATTTCAACACAACACAACTCACATCTTCCTCTCTCATCCTAAAGAGTACGAGCTACCTGGAGGACGAATTTCAGCCACACGTGGGAAGGACGAAGAGGACAGACCGTACGGCTGAGCTGTAGTACGATTTTTCTGCTGCTAGGGTTTCGCAGAAGTTTGACCAGCGTTGACTTTGGTCAACGCTTGGTCCAATCAAGCTGAAAACTTGTGGAAGGTTCGATTTTTGAAGGCCGTACTACCTGGCACAAAAATCGAGGTCAAAGGGTTGACCGTTTTGCTGCTGCGTTGACTTTTAGCTTGCTGCCCCTGCATTGACTTTTCAGGACAACGTTGACTTTTGTAGAACTGACTTGGGTTGAATCATCTACTGGTTGGAGGTTTGTTGTGACACATGCTGGGCTGGCTGACCAAAGGAGACTTTGCTGGTTGAAGCATCCTGTTGACCGCCGAAAAGAACACACATTTTTCCTGTTTCTGATTTGTCTTCTGAAAGATCTGCTTATATGTTCTATCTGCATTTTGCTTAACTACTTGTATGATTGCTGTGTGAAAAGTGAAATTGCTCTTAGCATAGAACATCTACAAAACTTTACATAAGCTCAATGACAAGACTGACTATTATGCATGGAAGATGACTTTGGACCTAACCTTGGAGGAGCATGAAGTATTGGATTATGTGCAGGGAAAAAGTGGTGGGGCCTCCTTCAAATGCACCTACTGCTGCTAGAACGAAGTATAGAAAAGGTGAGACAAAGCTAAGAAATTATGATTGACTCCATTCAAAAGTATTTGGTTGCCTATATTTCTGATTTGGGAACTTCTAAGGAAATGTATGATAAGTTGGTTGGGATGTTCAAAGTGAACAATGCAAATTAAATTATCTTTCTCAGGAACAACTTGAAGGATATCAAAATGGATAAAGGGGAGTCTATACTCCCCTACTTCATGAGAATAACTCAAATCAAGAATGACCTGCTATCTATTGGAGAAGTTATTGCTAACAGGGAACTCACTCTCATTGCTTCTGGAGGTCTTTCAAGACCATGGGATATATTTGTCACTACCATTCTCAACAATGACAGGATACCTGCTTTTGATGAGTTATTGGCTAGATGCACTCAAGAGGAGACAAGGATGATGGAGAGATATAAGTCCTACAACGGAAATGAACCTACTGCTTTCTCTGCACATGTTAAAAGAAGGAATGATACTGCTCCATCTAATTCAAGAAGGCAGGGTCAAGGATCTAAGAAGGGATTCAAAGGAAAAACAAGTATAACAATAAAGGAAAAAGGAATGCTCCTGCTGCTCAAGAAGGAATCAACCTCCCAAGAGGACAAGAAATGTCAGGCATGATGAAAATAATGTTGTACAAAAACAAGATGACTTTTGCTCTATCCACTGCCTCTCCTCCGGATGCCTTAGATCATTGGTTAATTGATAGTGGAGCCTCGAGGCATTTCACTAGATACAAGGAAGCCCTCTCAAATTTAGTTGAGAAGAAAACTAATCTAAAGATTATCCTTGGAGATAATGCCACCTACCTCGTGAAAGGGATAGGAACTGTCACTTTTCACTTAAAATCTATGTTGCAAAAAACGATTATATTAGTGGCGTACCAGTACCCGAGACACCTCAAAACGTCAAAACAGCTTTGAAACGTCGCTAAATTGCCGTCGTCCGTACCTTATGGTGTTTCGCGATTTCAAAACGCTGGATGGTACGGCCAGCGGCGTTCCAACGCAACAAGCCGAGTTTCAACGGCAGAAAGGAAATGAAATTTTTTTAAGCCTTTTTCGGCCATCTCAACTTGTGGAAAGAGGGTGTGGGCCCCATCTAACACCAAAACACAGTAATAAATAAATTTTTATGTGGTTAGCTAAATTTAATAAATAAATTACAAATGGAATTCTAGAAGAGGAGAAGAATAGAAGTCTTTAGAAACCCTATGAGCCTCTTCTTTTCTTTAAAAAGGCACTCCATTCACTCATTTCTCACACATTGTTTTGCAAGAAGAGCTTCCTATAGCAACAAGAGGGAATTTGTTTGTGTTTTTTAGCGTGGGCAGCAAGAGGAAAGGCGTGGGCAACAAGAGGAAAGGCGTGGGCAACAAGAGGAAGAGTGTGGACAACAGCTAGTTGGGTGAGTTTTCATTTCCTAATTTTGCATCATTCATGGCTTCTCAAAGTAGTGTTTCAACGTTCAAGTGCCTCTAGATTGGGTGAGTTTTTCATTTTGTATTATTGTAATTTTGCAGCAATCATGGCTTCTCAAAGTTGTGTTTCAAGTGGTCTTAAATCCACTCAAGCAAGCAAGCAGCAAGAATATTATCCTCTATGGAAGTATGTTACCAAAGTGAAGCAGATGGGTTCCAATGGTGCATGGAAATGGAAGTGCAATTTGTGCAAAAATGGAAAGACCTTCAAAGGCTCTTACACAAGAGTGAAGGGTCACATTTTGCATGAAGAGTTAAAGGGTATTGATGTGTGTGCACATACAAAAAATGCAGAGGTGAGGGCTAGATTCAAGCAAGAGAGCGATGATGCTCAAAGGTTCAAGGATCAAAGAAGCAAAATCGGCATGGGCACTACCAATCCTTGCATGTTTGATAGCGTTGAACCAAGGATTGTTCAAGAAGCAAGAAAGAGGAGGGCACTAGAAGTTGAAGCTGAGTTATCAAAGCCATCAACTCCAATTCAAGGCAGCATATTGGTGAAAATACTTGATAGTCAAGGGAGAGAAGAAGCTAACTCAAGAGTGGCAAGGGCCATCTTTGCTTATGGCATCCCCTTTAATGTGGTTCGATCCCCATATTGGTAAGATTTGGCGAGAGCGATTAACAAAGCTCCTCAAGGTTACAAAGGCCCAAACTATGAAAAAGTTGGAACAGTTTTGCTAAAGAAAGAGAGGCAACTTCTTAATGATGTTCTCAAACCAATTCGTACTTCATGGGGTAGTATAGGGGTTTCTATTATCTCAAATGGTTGGACTGATACAAGACACATGCCTTTGATTAATGTCATTGCATCATCACCAAAAGGAGCCATGTTCATCAAAGCAGAAGATTGTTCGGGTGAGATAAAGGATAGTACATTCATTGTTGGTATTTTAATTTCTGCTATTGAACAAGTAGGCTCAAAAAATGTGGTGCAAGTTATTACAAATAATGCACCTGTTTGCAAAGTTGCAGGCTTGATTGTTGAGAGTAGATACAATCACATATTTTGGACTCCTTGCATTGTCCACAATTTGAATCTAACTTTAGAAGAGATTGAGGCAAAAATAGAATGGATCCATGTTCATCAAAGCAGAAGATTGTTTAGGTGAGATAAAGGATAGTACGTTCATTGCTGATATTTTAATTTCTGCTATTGAACAAGTAGGCTCAGAAAATGTGGTGCAAGTTATCACAGATAATGCACATGTTTGCAAAGTTGCAGGCTTGATTGTTAAGAGCAGATACAATCACATATTTTGGACTCCTTACATTGTCCACAATTTGACTCTAACTTTAGAAGAGATTGAGGCAAAAACAGAATGGATTAAAGAGGTCAAGGTAGGCTAGGGAGATTATAAAATTCATCACCAACCAACACCAATCTCAAGCAACATATCGAGAATACTCCAAATTGGAGTTGTTGAAAGTTGTTGAGACACGGTATGCCTCAAACATCATCATGTTGTGTCTCCTTGTTGATGTTAAAAATGCATTAATGAGTATGGTGGTGGGTCCGACTTGGGCCGAGTGGAGACAGGCAAATTCAGAGAAGGGAAGTATGGTGAGGAGGGTGTTGGTTGATGAAGATAGCTGGAGCAAGATTGATTTATTGCTCAAGTTCGCATCGCCTGCATTTGATCTTCTTCAAGTTGCAGACATAGAGAAACCTTCCTTAGGAGAGGTTTATGATGGCATGGATACTATGGTTTAAAAAACTGTGGAATGTATTACACAAGAGGCTCCCACTCTTCTTTTTGTGGATTTTGATTTTGCTGAACAAGTGAGGTCCATTATTGTTACCAGGTGGAATGGCTTCAACACTCCATTGCACACTTTGGCACATGCTCTAAATCCAAAATTTTATGATGAAGAATTCATTGTTGAAAGCAATGGGAAGAGGAAGGTTCCACATAAGGTCAAGGAGGTGGCCAATGGAGTGAAGAAAGCCTTTTAGAGGATATTTCTAGCTTCTTTACAAACTGATGTAAGGGAAGAATTTGCCTATTTTGCTGCTAGATTAGAGGATTTTACAAACATACCAGCTTTGGATGAGAGGAGGACCATGGACCCAGTTAAGTGGTGGACTTGTCATGGGGCAAGTGGTGTTCATTTGCAAAGTCTTGTCACTCGTATCCTATCACAAGTGGCAATCTCTTTATCAGCAGAACGAAATTGGAGCACTTACAGTTTCATTCATAGTGTGAAGCGCAACAGGTTCGGATCGCAGAAGGCAGACGACCTCATATATGTGCATTCAAACCTACATCTTTTGTCTCGTAGGGGTGAAGAATATACAAGTGGACCTCATAAAGCATGGGATGCGGATGCAGAATGTTCAGATTTAGAGCTCTCTCTTTCTGCTCTTGATATTTCTGCCAGTGGTGATGCAAGTGCATCTAGAAGCACTAGTAGAGTTGCCTCTTCTGCTGAACAAGCATCTTGTTCTATCTTTGTTGATGAAGATGAGGAGTTGTATTAGTAATGATATGTTGATGTAGCCATGATTGTCTTTAGTTCATGTTTTATTTCAATTTTAGCACATAATGTAAAGCCTCATCTATAAAGGCTAATTTTGGATATTTGCATCCTGTAATCATCTGTTGGAGACTTGGAGTTAATATAATTTTGGATTTCCTTCTAAAATGTCATTTATATGTCTCATTCTTTCTTTTCTTGCAAAATAATGTGTTATAAATTATAATTTATTTAATATATATATATATATATATATATATATATATATATATATATATATATATATATATATATATATATATGTTGCAAGAAACACCAGATTTAGTGGCGTACCAATACCCAAGACGGCCCAAAACGTCGACACTTGATTGAAACATCATCAGCCATATCGTACGGTGTTTCGGGATTTTGAAACGCTAGACAATAAGGCCAGCGGCGTTTCAACCGCAACAAGCTGAGTTTTGGCAACCAAAAGGAAAACTAGAATTTTTTTGGGGCCTCTTTCGGCCATCTCAAGGAGTGGAAAGAGGGCATGGGCTCCATCTAACACCAAACAGACTAATAAACTAATTTTTATGTGGTTGTTAGCTTAATTTAGTAAAAAATATTACAAATGGAATTCTCTAGAAGATGAGAAGAATTGAATTCTCTAAAAACCCTATGAGCCTCTTCTTTCTTTTAAAATGACACTTCATTCACTCATTTTTCACACATTGTGGACCTCATAAAGAATGGGATGTGGATGCAAAATGTCCAAATTTCGAGCTCTCTCTTTCTGCTCTTGATATTTGTGCCAGTGGTGATGCAAGTGCAACTGGAAGCACTAGTAGAGTTGCCTCTTCTGCTGAACAAGCATCTTGTTCTATCTTTGTTGATGAGGATGAGGTGTTTTATTAGTAATGATATGTTAATGTAGCCATTATTGTCTTTAGTTCATGTTTTATTTCAGTTTTAGCACATATAGCCTCACATATAAAGGCTGATTTTGGAGTTTTGAAGGTAAAGCCTCATCTATAAAGGCTAATTTTGGATATTTGCATCATAATCATCTATTGGAGTTGATATAAATTTGGATTTCCTTCTAAAATGCCATTTATGTCTCATTATTTCTTTTCTTGCAAAATATCGCATTTCCATTTTCCGGGGGTCGCATTTCGAGCCATCCCCAATTCGGAAACTTCTAGACGTTTCAGCGTTTTGTGCTACTTAGGTACTAAGCCATAATCCAATGGGATTAGACACCCTCTCTTAAGTGCTACAAAAGCATCGTACAAGGGATAGTAGGTGTAGATGGGAGTAAATATCTATACATGCTCAAGGAATCAAGTTGGACCAACATCATGGCGCAAGAACCATAAGAGTGTCAATGTGGGCCATATTTAATGGTAAAGGGATCAAAGTAATTCATACAAGTAGCATCTTCAAATGTCTTACTAGCTTATGCTTTGTACACAAGTTGTCATTCTTAAGTATGGGAGGGTCATTACAAGGCCGCCCTATTAGGTGGTTCCAACCCCAAGGGGAGGAATAGTTACTAGGCAACCCTTTTAGAAGATAGGTGTATGTGATAGTTGTTATGGATTACAATGTACTTCATGAATTGAGTTGTAGTCTTGTGTTAGGTTATATTAAACCATTGTCCATAGGCACCTTTGTAGAGGGAGTACTTGGCAATGACTGAGCTATCTTCCTCGCCTTTGTTTTTCCAAGACCACCTATATTTGCCATTTTCATTTGTTAGATGGCTTGTTTAACAAGATTCATTTATTATCATGAGATAATGAAATAATCGCATTTGTGACGAGCAGTTTATAGCTTCATCAAGGCCGGGATGTTCAAAAAAAAGTTACTTTTACTTTGATGGACATCATATGCATGGATACTCTCATTTATGAGTGGTTGTATAAGACGGGGTAGATCTCAAGATATGACTTAGCTTTTTCTTGCTTTATCTCTGTTGCCATCTTTTCACATTTTAACATTGAGGTCATGCTCTTTCTTTTCTTCCAATTGTATTAACCTCAAATATATACAACCCCTTCTTCTCATAAGAGAAGGTCAATAGTGAACCAACACAAGCAACTAACAACTAGTCAAAAGATAGGACAATGGAGCAAGAGACTAATGACAAATGTTAAGAACGAATAACATGGAACCCTACCATCATCAGAGCCTTCTATTTTTGCCCCTCCTAGAGAGTGAAAGGAAGATCTCACTGGACTAGGGGCAAGTGATAACCACCAAGGTGAAGCAAGGGAACAAGTTTACAACCAATAGCAATCTATCATCCAATTCATCCTATAATCTATACTAAAATGCCTTGAATATTAAAATGACTAATGTACCTCAAAATAGATGACCCATCATCATGAGATGAGCAAGCTAAATGAATGAATGCACTAACAAAAGAGTGGATGAGAAGCATTTGAGGCTAGCTATTTGTGGATCATGATAGGGTTGTTGGCTAGCAAAGTACATCAAAGGAGAGAAATACTCTCCTATGGTTACCCAAACATATCACTAGTAATACGACCCATGTTAATAGTGGAGCTTCTTGTATTACTGTAGCATGATGGCTAGCGCTTATACATGGGACCTTGGTTCCCTATCTTATTTCAGTGTTATAGTCAACAAATTGTCCATGTAACCTCAAATTATGGTTATCCCTCCCTCACAACAAACATTGAGGGCAATATTTTCTAAAGGGGCTAGAGTGTTGGGATCCTCCATAGGGATGTAATGGGTGTGCAAAGGGATCATTAGAGTAATAATAATGAACATTCAATTTAAGGCAAACTTGGTCCATTATGTTTGTTATTATTAAATAAGGCCCACTATGGTGGTTAGAATTAAATAAATGTAATGTGACTTCATTAAAGAATGTCCACTAGGTAGTTAGGAGGTTTGATTAGGATTCTCTTGTTAGCTATAAATAAGAATGGATTCCTTATGAGGTGTATGGCTTTTATTGCATTTGGAGCTTTAGCTCATTAAGAAGTCACCCAACCTTAAGAGACCAGTGAACAAGAGTGGATCCATTACATGAAATGATCATCATAAGTTGTTGCCCAACCTTAAGGGTTTTTTATATTAATATACAGTGGGAATTTATGAATATCATTTCTTGTGATTCAAGTTTGGGGGTTAGGGATCACAGCGCGATCTTTCTAGTTCTATCTAACTACCAAAGCAACAACTAAGGGACATGACGATTGAGTTTAGGATTACATGCAAAGCCAATTGAGGAAGATATGGCTTCACAATACCCCAAGAAATTGCTATAAGGAGGACCAATACACCATACTCTTGACATCAAGCATGATCTATTACAAAAGCCAACAATCTAGAAAGAAAGACTACAACATAGTTTGCTTTAAAAAGGCTATAAAGTCCTCTCCTTAGTTACCTATCTAGTATACAACCTAATGTGGATTTGAGTGACAAAGAAAACAAATAGTGGCATCTCCAACCACGTGAAAGCAACATAATCATCACTATAGATGTTCCACGAATTTCTGCAACTACCTAATGAACAATTATGAACCTAGTTCTATTCATAAGACACAAAAATTCTTTACTAGATGCAGTAGAATAGGAACAAAAATAAAATCACAGTTTCAAAATTCAACACAGAATTGTCTAGGGAACCCAACTGGGAAAACCCTCGACTTGTTATTGAGAATTTTATTGATATAAAAGATTGAGTAATTGATCTCTTACAAAATAATTGTTTCAATCTTAAAACAACCTAGTTTCCCTGCCTTGAACCAGGCTTGAAATCCTTGCAAGAGTGTTGATCTTTGTTACCCTCTACCAATTTGTTCACAATCTTCTCTTGCACACTCTTCCTCTCACAAGCTCCATGTACAAAATTGTGCTTCCTATTGCTTGGTCTCACCAACTCGTGCTCACTAAAACAATGATTAGCTTGTGCCTTCGTCAGTTCTTTTAAAGCAATTCGAATGGCTAAAATTAGTGAGTTTCTAATTAAGGAAAGTGCTTTTGTGATTGATGACTTAGCATGAGTTAACTACTCATGCAACTCGTCCTATTTCAAGTCAACCACTTGAAATTCAATCACTCATGCTTTTCCTCAATCAACTCACTAGAAGATTAAAACTCGACCTTCAACTTCAACACATCAATTAGTTGACCCATGCACTCAAAAAATCCTAAATTTTAGGAACTCGGCCATGCACAAAAAAGGAACTCAAATTTGACTCCTTGAATTAAGGCACAATTCAACGAATCACTTTTCTCGCTAATTTTCAACACTCCCTCTTAGCGAGGAAGGTGTTCCTAGAAGAACCTCATCCACCTAAATTTGTCTCCAACACTACCAAGTTCTTCGTTGTTGCACCTGCTCCTTCTAAACTAGAAGGCTTCCCTGCTTTCTTCTATGGACCTGCTTTGAAGACCTGAGCTCTGCTCCTCCTCATCATCATCCTGTTGTTCAACCCAACTGCCAACTAGCTTAGACTGAAATTGAGACACTGATTGAAGCTTCACCTTGAGAGCTTTATCCTACTCTCGCTCAACCATCGCTTCTTTACTCTGAGCACTACTACACCTATCTCTACCTGCAACTTGTAGAGATTCTTCACCCTCACCTATTTGCTTCTTACATCCAGAAGCTAAGTGTTGGAGGTATGTCTTACCTCTGTAGAAGATGATATCATATCCCTTGTCCTCAAGGGTAGCTACCGAAACAAGATTTTGCCTCAATCCTAGAACATAAAGAACATCTCTGAGATGAAGGAAATTACCTTACTACCTTCGAAAGCTGACAGTACCAACTCCTCTAGTTGCATACTGACCATCATCTCCTAGCTCAATTTGAACATGCATGTCCTTCTCCTTCAGGTGGTTGAAACTCTTCCTATTCTCAGTCATTTGGAAGGAAGCTCTTGAATCTATATAACACATACTAATATTTGTTGAGCTTGCCATGCAACCTATCAACAAGAAATCCTTCTCGAATTAGGCAGAAAAGTCTTCTACATCCGCTGATGCAGCAGCATGATCCTTCCTAACCCCCTTCTTCTTACCAGGACACTTAGAAGCATAGTGTCCAAACTCATGACAATGGAAGCACTTGATCTTACTTGGATCCTTCTTTTTGCCCTTCTCATTGGACCTGACCTCTCCTTGGCCCTTCTTGCCCTTAGCCTTGCTACCCTTGCCTGCTAGGGAAAAGTCCTCGTGTTCTCTCATAACTAATCTTCCTTCTATGGTTCCTCTCCTAATCTATTCATGTATGCAACCAGTCCAAAACCTTTCCCACTTTGGGAAGTTCTCTCTCCCACTAACAGCATCCTGGAACTCTTTGCACAACTTGTGAAGTCCAAGTAAGGCAAAACTCACAAGATCATGATCAGATACAACCTTGCCCACCCCACCTAGTTCATCTCGTACCTGAGTGAACCTTGACAAATATGGGATGATGGGCTCATCCTTGCTCATCCGGATACTCCTCAACTTCTCGTTAAGAGCAAGCTTCCTGGTATGACTAATACTCTAATACAACTTCAAGATTGTATCGTACATCTCATACGTTGTCTTCTTCTCATGATATGAGGCACTATATGATCTTTGACCCCTTCTAGAATGATCCTCTTTGCCTTCATATCATTCTTATCATGTTAGGCCAATTGTTGGGCATCTTATGGTGGTGGGATAGCCTGCTTCACGAATTCTTCCACACCATTATCTTCCAACACTATCATAATCCTCCCTTTCCAAGCTATGAAGTACAATGCTCTCTCTAGATAGTGATTTGCTCTCAACCCTTGGCAAGCCATCCTGCTTCCCCTAGGAGCTCCCTAAAAAACTTCCCACTAACAGTTTTGTAGTCCTTCACAAGAATTGTACTTGGGTCTCTAAAACTGCCTCTTCTAGCAAACCTAATAGTCCTTCACAGGTTTGCACTAAGGGCTCCTTTTGACACCTACTAGCAGCCCTCCTCACTGCTCTTAAGATGCCAAACAACCTGTCCAACCTAGACTCAACACCTAGCATCCATTAATCACAAGGGAGAACATACCTTTTCAAGACGTTATCAGCTGCCTTGAAAACTCCACGGATATGTGCATATACTCTGGTGATTTGTTCACTGGTTAGGGCTTACGTACCAGCTCTAACTCAGGTTCTTCAACCTCCTCCACAACCTGGTATATCCTTCTCCAATCCTCTGTGCAAGTACCTTGACTAATGTTGCTTCCCTCCAGCAACTTCCCTGAACCTTCGGCCTTACAAAAAAAAAGTGTCTGCAGCCCTCTACACTTTGTTGTGACAGAGGTTCGACCTCCTACAAGGAACCAAACTTCTGCAACCTTGAATTTCAGAGAGACATATACCAAAACATGCCTAGATTTTCTCCTTCTCGGCTAGCCTCCCTCCTACCTTGGCAAATCAAATCATAAAAAGAGACACAAACTTAACCCTTTTCTCTACTTCAAATGCTCCTATAGAATGCCGTTGCCTTTATGAGATGCACTCGTGACAATCTTAATTTTGTTCCAGTTGCTCTGACACCATGTAGATTTTCCACAAATTTTTGCAACTACTTAATGAACAATTCTAAACCTAGTTCTATTCATGAGACACAAAAATTCTCTACTAGATGCAGCAAAATAGGAACAGAAATAAAATCATAGTCACACAATTCAACAACACTAAATTGTCTAGGGAACCCAACCGGGAAAACCCTCGGCTTGTTATTGAGAATTTTATTGATAGAAAAAACTGAGCAATTGATCTCTTACAAAACAATTGTTTCAATCTGAAACCAGCATAGTTTTCCTGCCTTGAACCAAGCTTGAAACCCTTGCAAGATTGTTGATCTTTGTTGCCCTCTACCAATCTATGCAAAATCTTCTCTTGCACACTCTTCCTCTCACAAACTCCACGCACTTAGTCTCACCAACTCATGCTCACCAAAACAATGATTAATCTTGTGCCTTCGCTCCTTTTAAAGCAATTTGAATGGCTAAAATTAGCAAGTTTCTGATTAAGGAAAGTGCTTTCGTGATTGATGACTTAGCATGAGTTAACTACTCATGCAACTCATCCTATTTCAAGTTAACCACTTGAAACTCAATCACTCATGCTTTTCCTCAATCAACTCACACTAGAAGATCGAAACTCAACCTTCAACTTCAACACATCAGTTAACTGCCTCATGCACTCCTAATTTTTAGGGAAATTCCTAAATTTTAGGAACTCGACCATGCACAAAAAAGGAACTCGACTTTGACTGCTTAAATTAAGGCACAAATCAAGGAATCACTTTTCTCGATAATTTTCAACAACACAATTGATAGGTGTACACTAGAAACATCTGCTTACTTTTGTAAAGAGCAATGTCAATACACCACAAACCAAACGGAAGGTAAAATTAGGATCCCCACCACATAATCAACTGACAACAAGTCAAGGTGCAGGTGTGCTACACAGTGGTATTATGGCACAATTTAGAAGTTGTGACCCTTCACCATAAAGATCCATTCATTAGCAAACAATAACAAATCAAGAGTGAAGACTTCCAAATTACAATCTCAAAAGTGAAGAAATATTATGGAGGAGTTTCCCACCAAATACAAAATTGAGAACATCACAAGATGCTAAAGACAACCAACACAAAGAAATCTTTGGCTCCTTCTCTACTATTTTCTCTACTTTAATTGTATCTCTACTATTAGCTTTTTTGTTTTCATTACATGAAAAAATTGTACTATTAGTTCCATTTTGGATACTAGAATATTGCATAAAAAAAGCTTTGTGGCATAGAAGAACAATCACAATAGAAGTACAAGGACTTCCTTGCAAAGGAAGACAAGCTCCTTGTAAATACCAATGGTATGTGTTTCATGTTGTTGCACAAAAGATTCTTATTTTGAAGTAAATTAATAATGTACCTCACACAAAACACCTAATAGCATTATAAAACCATTGTACTTGTATGGAGGCAATACTAGTGTCCTAGGATGAAGATGCCTCTAAGTATATCTACATATTCCTTAGCTGCTAAATAGTGAAGGTTGACCATTGAACACAAGCACTCAATTGGGTTGTTGTAATCACTTTTGATATGAAAATGGAAAAAGGAAGAAATCACAATTGATTTTAGCATTGGACTTCAAAACCTGCAAGGAAGAATGATTCAATCATGGTGGTAGCAAACACACTAACAAAGGTAGCATATTTGCACTGCTGCATTCCCCCCGTTAAGCATCCAACATAGCAGAAATATTCCTAGAGGAGATCATATAGCTTCATAGAATCCCTAGGAATATTTTTTCAAAAAAAGGGATCCAAAGTTAAAATCCAACTTCTAAAAAGATCTAATCCAAACAATGCTAACCAACTAAACTTCCACACTACGTACCATCCACATACTGAAGGGAAAATGGAACATGTAAAGCAAGTAATTGAAGGCATGCTATAATTGTACTTGTATGTTTTCAATAGCCAACCAAGTGGGAAATCTACATACACTTGGTAGTGTTCACAATGGTCATTGCATGTCAACAGGCATGAGACGATTTGAAGTGTTGTATGAAAGGAAGTGCAAAACTCAAATCAGTTGGAGTGAGTCCATTGATTGGATTCTAGTTGGATCGAAGTTGTTAAAGGAGAAGGAACAAATTGCAAGACTTCGGCATAACTGAAAAGACATACAAGATCAGTAGAAAAGCTATGATAATGCACACAAGACAGAAATAATTTGAAATTAGATATGAAGTGTTATTGAAAGATAAATCAAAGACGGGTTCATTGAAGCTAGCGATTCTGCCAAGTTGGCACTAATATCTTATGGAGAATGAAGCAATTAAAAATACAAATGGAATTGGCCTTGCAACATATCAGCGTGCATTGCCACTTTAATATTAGAGCACATAATGTCTTCCATATAACATTGCCTAAAAAGCATGAACAGAATTAATCATATTCTTGGTTATCTATGATACAGGTGGAGATCAATGAAGAATTCCAAACAGACCCTATCCAAATCCTCGACAAGAAATTCGTGGTATTGCAAAAATGAACCATCACACAATTGAAGATATAGTGGAAACATGACTCCTAGAAGCAACCAACAAATTGGAGATAAGTTCAAAGGACAATATTGTTAAAATTTCTGTTTTCCCACCCCGGTTTTCAGTTTCTCCTTATTTCTCCCATGTAGTTAAATGCCCTTTCCCATAACCATACATTCAACAAGCTGGAAAAAATAAATTTTGCTGAAAACACAAATTCTGGAAAATTTACAGAATGGTGGAAATTGCAGAAATAAAAATCAGCAGTAATAAACAGCCATTAAAACACATTAAAACACTGATATTTTTGGTCAACGTGACCCTGGAAAAACCCCCTACAACTCTTGGGGAAAACCAGTTTGAGAGCTCTTCTTTATTTTTGAAAAATGTCTTTTTAAAGCAAGAAAATTTCAGCAAAAAATTACAGCAAAATAATTTTTTTCCAGCAAGCAAACTTATCCGTTTTCAGCCCAACGGACCACCTGGAAACTTCTCAGTTTTCAGCAAAAAATCAGCTTTTTCTGCTTGTTCTTGCTGCTGTTCTGCTTGTCTTTCTGGTGTTCTGATTTTGCTGAAGAGCTGCTTGGTATGTGTGCCAAACTGCTGCCTCTTTCTCCTTCTTGTCCAGAAATCTCCCTTGCTCTCTTGCTCTCCTTCTCCCAATCTGCTCATGAAAGAATGAAGGATATTTTCCTCCTTTTCCTCCTTTAGTATAACTCCAAGTGACTTTTGGTGATCCAAGTGACTTTTGGGTGATCTCTAAATCCAATGGCTGAAATAGATTTAGATCAATGGCTGAGATTAAATGCACATTTAAATCTCACTTTCTATTTTTTAATTCACCCCACTTTAATAAAGACCCACTTAGTCATTTATTTCCAAAGTCACTTTTCCTTTCTAATTTTTCATTGACTTTATAAAAGTCACTTTAAAATTAGACTTAGTAACTTTATCACTTAAAGTCACTTTTAAATTAGGATTTTAACTTTATAAAAAATTATAAAGTCACTTTAGGAGAAAAATTAAAATCTTTTGGACACTTTTCCCTAAGCCAAAGATCAAAGCCTAAGGGAACCACCTGTCCTCCGGTACCAAATTTCAACAGAATATACTAATCTTTTCCAGTCAAAAGGATACACCAAGGCTAATGCTTACTCTTAGTGACAAGGAAATGTAATAACCCTCATTTCAACATGTTGTTGAATGTAATGCTAAAGATGAATATTTTATATAACCAAGGGGTGCCTTAATTCTATACATGGGATCTCAAGGTCAAGGCCCCACAATGTCAATGCATGATATATTTAAAATGATATGTCGAACACATGGCATATTAGTATATTACAAAATGAGATGTTGAATATGTTTTCTACCTCAGGCAACCAAGATTTTGAGGTAGACATGGTTGATGCAATGCAATTGCTTTTAGATGAAGAAATAGAAAGGGGGTTTATTAGTTGATTTTTTTGTAGCATCAAGAGGTATTCTCGCATGCCAAGAGGCCTCCTAAATTGGCCTAGAAAATTTATGGAAATTAAAATAAAATAAATTTTATTCTTGGGTTTGGCTCAAATGGGGCAAATTGGCCCCACCATGAAAGGGCGTGTCCCTTGGGGGTAAATGCAACCATTCGACTTGTATACATACATATGATGTGCCATTTCATTTGTCTTGCTCACTCATCATCTCTCTTATATAGAAGATACTCGTGTGAGCAGAAAATGGCTGAAGTTTGGACTTAGTTTTTGGCACAGATTTCTAGATATTTTATTGTAAACCTTGCTGAAAAAGAATTCCTCCTAGAAGAAGAGTTGCTGGGTTTTCTCCCAAGTTTGGGTTTCCCAGGGAAAATTTGTTGTCTCTAATATGCATGGCTGTCGCTTTACGATTTTGTTTGTTTCTACTGTTTTTGCTGCTTTACTGTTGAGATTTCATGTATAATTGCTTAATGATATGTGGCACAGAATAAATTAATTGAAGATCATTAGAGTAATTATCAGATCAAAAAACTGATTTCTACTGTGTTTAATGTAGAAAAATCAACATTATTGATTCAGCAAGGTTGGACAAGTGGCACAAAACCACCTACCCTGTCTGCTAAATTCCAGTTGAAATCCACAAAAAAGGCACTCTTCAATGGAAGTATGCTGAACATGCTACTAATCCATTGCTAAATCTACCATAATGATATTGACTCTTCTATAAGTACCCATCCATACACGAGAATGAGGAAAAGAGACATGTTTTGTGTCGAGACTCTGCTTGAGCAAAACCCTTGAAGCATTCTTGTATATCATGAGAAAGGATGCCATTGCAATCCTGTGAATTTCCACTGTGTGAGTGTGACCTGAGAGTGTGTCCATCTTTTGATACTGTAATTGTGTCCATGATGGGATAGCAGTAGAAAATGGGTGCAGGAACTTCACGTAGATTGGATCAAAAAACCTAGAACTGTGTCTATTCTTAATCCTACAACTTTGTGAAGGGCCAAGTGAATAACAGAACAGAGAACTGTGTGTCAAGGGTTGGGCATAGAATTAGCTGCAAAGGGCTTAGTGGATAACAGAACCCAAAATTGTGTGTGAAGGGTCAGGCCTGGAAGTGCAAGTGCATAAAGGATTTGTGAAGGGTTAGGCCTGGAAGTGGGACTGCATAGAGGGTTGGGTGGAAAAAAGCCCGGAACTGCCCAAAGGGTTGAGTGGAAAATTGAAAATAGGCCTCGAACTGCCTAAAGGGTCAAGTGGAAATAGGCCTGGAACTGTGAGAAGGTCCACTGTAGAATTAAGTGTGAAGGGTTGGTAAAGTAAGTTGTAGTAGTGATGTTTCCCTATGGATATCTTGATTTGTTAAAGTCTCATTCGTCATAGCAGAGGGGATCTGTAATTATAAGCCACTGTATATAACCAGTAGGTATGTGAATACCCTGTGCATGAGACATAAATATGAGCCCACTTGTCAAATCAAGAACCCAACTCAAGGGTGGTATGTTTGAGGTGTTATCTATGGTTGGATAGTAGATCATCTTGTAGAAGATTTTAGGAAGAAGACTGTGTAGAATAGTTTAGTTTGTCCAATGTTTCCAGTGGACACTCCACCCATCATCAGGGACTAGAAAACTTTGATGATGACTGAACAAGTGCTGAGAAGCCGTTTAAGTAGCCAGGGACACAAAGTAGTAGATCATCTGTCAGCAATTGTTTTACATCTTTTTCTATACGGATGAGAATTACTTGGACTCTGTGCATCTTTATTTTCAAACTAATATAAGTTTATCTTGCATGTGATTTCCCTATGTTTTGGTAAAATTATGAGTGATGCTTTCAAAGCACTTTTAAGATCTAATGACTAACTAAGAGCTAAGCATTATTCTATAACAAACCCCAAAACAAAACTATTCTAAAGCTAAAACAAATTACACAGTTCTCTTCCAGAAATCTCTAACAAAACCCCAAAATTTCAATCCTTCTCTAGGAAATGAATCCCTTAAGAGGCAAGATTGTCAAAGGAAGATGGCAGATGTTGTGATTGGGATATCAATTCATTGAAGAAACACATTGTATGATTGTCTAAAGTTAGAGTTTATAAGTACAACAAGAAATTAATAGTGGGCGTAGCATCAACAATCATCACGATGAAGTTGTTGTAAAGCTCATAAGGTAAAAAAATAAACAATAAGCTAGTGTTAACTCAAATTCTCAACATAGTAATCAGTGCAAACAAATATAAGTGTTGTAGATGAAGTGTCGAAAAATTAAGGTGGCAAAGACAAAGAGCCAATCGAGACATCCACAACAAAAGCACATTGACAACTCATCACACTACCCATAGATCGAAATATCATCATAGAGGTGCCAAATATTGCAAGTTCCAACGGAAGAACTGTGAAGGAAGTTTGATTAGAGGCCTTGATGTCTCATCATGTCTCTGTTTTGATAACCAGTGAACAACACAGAAAGAGCAATGGTAGATTAAAGCATAGAGTTGTAAGAAACAATTTCTATCAGCATCCGTTGAAACAGAACGGTGACACTATTACCTTGAGGAGTCACTTTATCCATCAACAATGCAGACTAACAAGGAAACAGAAGCATGTCAATTTGGACAAGGAAGCTTGGTATTTCTTATTCCATATGACTAACAGAGTAGCAACAAATGCGCAGAGGTATAGAATCATTTATTGGATAACCTAACTAAGCGAAGGGTTCTATATTAGGCCAACCAACAAAAATCTGGCTTCACAATACTTGAGAAATTGCAGAAGGAAGCAGAACCAAATCGCCACACCCTTAAACACAGACCACTGTCAGCTAAGCAAGCTACTGAATTAGAAGGCAACACGTGTAGCTTGGTTTGTCTAAAGAAGATCTCAACTCCTCTAATTAGCTATTTGCCTGGTACACAACTTAGCATTGACCTGAGCAAAAGGGGAAAACAAAATGTGGTATCTCCCACTGGGTGAAAGCAAAATGACTATCATAACATGGCATGAGATAGAAATGTAAAAACTTGATTACGCTTACAGAGTGCAGTGCCACTACATTGTAGAGAGAGAGGAGGACAAAAGCATCCCACTTAGTGATGGCAGGGGTGCATACAGTGTAGGTGCGTTACAAGATCCTACAATGTATGTAAATCAACTCACTCAACCAAGACCAAATTGAGTATTATGAGTCGCCAATTACACCCAGAAACCACTACAACAAATGCTTTCTCTAATAGAAACAAGAATGCAATACCGAAAGCTAAAAGCGAAGGAAACATCCATCCACCCATTTTGGTATTTAATCTTGGCAATAGCACTAGTAACTGGTTTACTCTTGCATCTAAATCCAAAGCAAATCCACTATAACTAGCCCATTAACCATTGCAATCAAACTCTTTTATGATGGATCCAAAAATGCACAAATGCCCGAAATAAACTAAGCAAATGCATCATTGACAAAATACAATCCAAGATGTGGGAAGCAGGCACAATCAACAATAAGAGAAAATGATGTTCTATGAGGAAGCCATTTACTTAAACTGAAACTGCCCTGTTATCACTCCAGAATTTCTGGCCAAAATAGAAATTGCATTATCGCACACACATAAACAAACCGAGGGTTGGTAGGTGGACTATCACTAAGAGTCTGCTGAGGGCAAATGCCAATTTGTATGGTGAAAAAAAAAAATTAAGTCAAACAGCATAAGAAGTTAAAGGGTGCAAGTTATAACTGAATCAAAGAAAGAAACAACCATTTCATCATTTCAAAGCTAAATAACATACAATCAGTCTTGTAGTTAAAGAATTTAATATTCTCTCATAAATCTTCACTAAAAGACTCTCAAACATAAAAGAACAAAAATAAATAATAAAATAATAAAAACAAACAAACAAACAAACTTTTTTGACAATATATAAATCAGCTGTAGCAAGCATAACAGATAAATGGGTCTAAGAGGACATCTAATAATTCAGTTTAATTACAGTCAAATTTCAGCCTCAATAGTTCATGATAGGAAAGAGTTCATGATGGAAGCTTAAAGAAATTGTCAAAAGCCAAAGTCTCTGCTGCTCATTCAGATAGTATGATTGTGTCCATAAGCACTACAGCTCATTTGATTCCTGTCCCATAAGAATTTAAAATTTATGGTGCAAAGGAATAGTAACTCTTGACATCTCTTCAGATAATATCCATTATAATTCAAATACTATGTTACCAGAGATGGGAAACAGGAAGGTAAGGAAAAAAACGAAGCTAGAGGGCTTCAAGACATAAGAAACATGAACCCTTTTCTGCATATATTATGCAGATAAAACTGATTAGTAACATGAGCCCCTTTTGGTGTAGATTCTGCATATAAAAATCATCACCAATGTACTTTTCAGTATCAAAACAAGAAGGGAAACAGGATGAGCAACAGGTCTCCTGGTCAAGTTTCTGGTAATATAGTTATGGTATAAGATAACCTAAGGGGACAAATGGGTCTCAAGGGCACTAATAATCCAGTACATTTAAAGTCGAATTTCAGGCTCAATAGTTCATGATAAGAAAGAGTTGATGATAGAAGCTTTAAAATTAATAAATTTAAATAAAATAAAAAATGATGTGTCTCTGGATAACCAAGTTCATTAATTTTATATGCTCATGCCCATCAGCACTAAAGTTCACTTAGTTCCTGTACGACAAGAACTTAAAATTAGTGCAAATAAAAAGTTGATTAATAGCTGTTGACAGCTCTTAAGATAATATCCATTATTATTAAAACATTATGTGACCATGGGAAACAGGTAGGTAACAAGAAATGAAGCTAGAGAGCTTCATGAGATAACAAAAATCCACATCTGGATATATCATGCATATAAAACTGATCAGTAACATGAGGCCCCCTCTCAGCATATATTATGCATATCAAAGTCAGTAGTAATGTACTCATGCAATACTGAGACAAGAAGGGAAATAGGATGAGCAGGCAATCTCCTCGTCCGATTTCTGGTGATATAGTTATAATATAAGATAACCTAATAAAACTAGGGGGCCAAATGGATCTCTAAAGGGAATGTCGAATAATCCAACAAGTCAAATTTCAGCCTCAATAGTTCATGATAAGAAAAATTTGATGAAGGAAATCACAGTAGTTGGAGACTCTTCAACTATCATCAGCAGTCTTGACACCTGTGCATCCCGCAGAAAAGGTTGGTTGCAAGTTGCAACAATTAATCCTTCAAATAAAGAAATGTGGCATCTCATTTTGAATCCATTCATTTTATCATGTGTTAAGGATCAACAACCACTTGGCTGACAAGTTAGCAAATGTTGGAGACTTTGGGGGAAGTAGAATAAGTGCAAAACAGGAGGCTCCGATCCCAAAGTCCCTCCCCTGAATTATTATGCATTTAGTAATTTACTTCTTTATGACAGAGCCAGACATTAGGCTACAGTCACATGCACTGAAGGACAGAGAATTAATGCCTCTTACTTCTCCTTCCTCTTCATTTGGCACTCCAGAGGCAGTGAAGCTATTATTTCAGATCGTGAGGGGCTCTGTGGGATGGTTGGTATGCCGGAATCTGGTAGAGGTTTAACTTCACAGTCTGACTTTGGTGACTTGTTTTTCCGGTTGAGACAGGAGTCTTCAGAACAGGGAAAGAAGTCCCACATCCACAGACTCCCTAGAGACAATAGTGCAGTGTAGGGGCAAGAGGCGTGTAATGTATGAGTTGGTCAAGATTCAATGATATATGAGAGCTCTAGAGAGGAATTTTGGATGCACAGAGAGACACGACCAAGGAGGCTCTAAATTAGAGTAACTAGCACTCTTGAGTGGCAAAACACCTTCAGGTTGATACTCAGGAGAGAGCAAGGCATATGATTCAGACGAAGGCTCCAATTCAAGATTTGACAAAGATAAAAAGTAAAACTGAAATTCAGACCCATATGCTGACCCATGAGACAAATTAATGGTTCATGGCTGAGCAGTTGGAGCAGTGACAGCCAGGGTTGGGAATATTGAGAAGATGCTGAACTTTGCTCCATTGGGTAATCTCTCTTTCTCTCCTCCAGGTCAGCCTCCCATAACTTAGGAAACAAAGCAAGGAGACAACCCAGAAACAGCCACGGCAGGCATTCCTCAAGCAGCCAGCACAGATGTCGAAGATCTTCCAGGCTCAGCTGAAGATCTCCAGGTTACTGAAGGGGTCTTCATGGACCAGCTTTTATTGTTTCTTTTAATTTCAGTATGTTTTGTAAGTTCTGGTCAGTGCTGGGACAATATGTAAGGCAATGCTCTCACCATATAAGCATATTAAGGTGCTGGATGAATTCTGTAGTGATCGTTATTTCCAATTTTGAACATTCGGTGGCTAGATATGCTGTGACCGCTTTTAAGATGGTTATTAATTTCCATTATTATTAAGATATTGGGGCTAGAGAACATCAAGAGATAAGAAACCTGAATCTCAACTGCATATATCATGCATACAAATTTGATGAGTAACACGAAACCCTCATCCGTCTGTATTATGCATATAGAACTCATCAGTAATTAACTGATGTAGGGTCAAAAAGGAAAGGAGAACAGCATGTAAAATCAGGTATCTTGGTCCGATTTCTGGTAACACAGTTCAAATGCAAGGTAACCGAATAAAACTATCTTCAGCAGCTAAACACCTGACAAATTCAATGAAAAATGAAGGCTAATAACAGCCGGTAGATGTATTTGGCAAGAAGAAGAAGTCATTTCATGACAATTCTAAGACACCAGCAAATGATTCTTGAAAAATCCACCACTAAAGAAAGAAAATTTAAATTACTTTTTCAAAATTTAAAAATAAAATAAAAACCCCAAAAATACATTCAAGAAATCCAACATAAACAGATAGTAAATTGGCACCTTGGTGGCATTGTCGAATGAAATTGGGTGACAGAGAAGAGCGTATATCTGCTTCTTGGAGAGAAAATGGGGCTCTGAGATGAACTGTTTGGAGAGCATCTCCTGGTAACAGGAGAGCATCTCCTGGTAACATATAGGCAATTTCTGCTCCCACACATAATCACAAGAAGACGCGCCCTTGAAGGCCCAATTGAGACCAGCAAGCTTGCATATGTCAATCGGACCCAAGTGCTCGAAAATCCTCGCAACGCAACTCTCTGGTATATCAGCCAACCCTGGATACGGCGTCTCTCCCTCTCCTCCGTAGGGCCGTGAGAGGTTCCCACCCATTAATCCCACACGAAAACCAACAGACTTAATCGTCGGCCCCTTCTTACTAACGCTCCCAATTCTTCGTTTCTCCTGAGCTTATCTCGGATTTGGCTTGAAACAATTCATGTCCGCGAACCCGTAAAGAAAACCCAAACCCATCTCAAATATGGGACAGATCGTCGGATTCTGCGCAAAAATGAATAGATGTGATCCGATTTTGAAGGAAAGGATAAGTGGCTCTACTTTGGTTAATTAAATGAACTACTGCCTATCAGGCTGGGCCATGTATTCCTAAAAAATTAATTAGGACCATGAATGTAATGGTCATCCTCATGGAAAAGGGAGATATTCTAGAGGCAGATATTATATTTATTTGGCGGGCCGCCACCACCACCATCAGCAGAGTTAGGCTTATCAAAATTGGCGTTATAGATCTAGCGGTGCTTAGCATAACAAAATATCGGGGGAGTGACCAAAATGCAGAAGACTGTGATAAAGACACAAAAATATATACAAGGGACATCCTGCTGTCATCAATGGAGGAGGATCATTTTTTCTAAATACGCGTATGAGGCGGAGGATCATGGATTCACGGTCCCCTCTTTGTTTTGCCACATTCACGTTAGGTATAGGAACTTCCCAATCAACATTCTATGGATTGCTTGTATCTTCATAAATGGATACGTCGGGAATTAAAACCTTGTGATTTAATGTGCAGAAAAATCTGTGTGGGCACTAGAGGGAACACTTCGTCCTTTCTTCACAACCTATCCATGTACAAGAGATTGGGAGGGTAAAAAGAATTTCTAGGCCAGTGGTTTGTTTTAGTATTAGGAAGTGAAATTCGATTTGTATATCAGAATGTTTTAATATTGGGAAGTGAAATTGGATTTCTATATTGGAATGTTCTAATATGGGTAGAATGTTTTAATATCGGGAAGTGAAATTGGATTTGTATATCAAATATGTTGGGATGTTTTAATATTGGGAAGTGAAATTGGATTTGTATATCAAATATGTTGGGATGAAATGTTGCCATGAAATATTATTATTTAGTGAAATATTATTATAGTTTACAAATTATATAATAAAAGTGAATGTCTAGTGAAATATTACGATAGTTTACAAATCATATAAGGGTGCGAGTAGGGGAAAATATGAGGGAAATCTTATAAGGTAAGGGTGAGAGTGAGATATTAGAAAAATAAGATTTTCCTAATATCTCTCTCCCCACACTTATCCTCACTTTCAAATCCTCACCTTAAGGTGGACGGAAGTATAAAACATTTCCCTCTGAATCTCCTCAGTTATAGAAAAAGATGAATTTTCAAAGTAATTTTTTTTAATATTAAAGAGATTGCTAAAAAATTATCTTAATTTTTATGTTCGCTAAAAAAAAATGAAAAAACTCCATTTAATTCCAAAAAAAGATATCCAAAATTTATTAAGTTAAATATATCAAATAAATTTACTACACAACCATAAATTAATATTTTTTTACACCAATAAATAAATTAATATTTTTTAAAACCTTAAAATAAATCCAACATCATTTCCCTATATTAACAAGGAAAAATTCAAAAGGCAAACCCAGAGTTAAAAATGAGTTCTTCAATACCATCCAAAATTAATATTTCCAAATACAAATTCTTAAAAAAAATGCAGTAGACAATAACTAAAGTGGTGTTAGAGGCAAAAGAGAAAATACTAAAGGGTTTTGTATAATCATGACTGGTTAACACCCCCCATAATTACTTTATTTCTATTGTAACACCCCTAGCCATAAATAAAAAGAGAGAAAAAAGTCTGAAAATGGCCGTCATACCTGCAGCTTCTCCATTTGCAGCCGGAATCGACCAAATCTACAAGCTCTGGGCCCTAGTTGCGAAGGTGAAGCAAACCAGCGGAAAAGAGAAGGTAGGATTCATGCGGCTGGATTCTCGTTATCACAACAAGGAAGATGAGAGATCTACTGGTTTCGGGGGTACTCTGGATTTTGGAGTGGCAGACAAAGCCACCGAACATGCTCTGAATACCTTAGTATATGGGATCGTCGTCGTTGCCCTACAGATCGATTTCCCATTACATAAATCTGCCATTGACCTGACAGATCTGGCTCTCAGAGGACGTAGAATTGGCAAAAACAATGTAGCAGACACAAAAGTGACAGGGAGGGCACCTGAAACCAGTGATTCCATGACATTACAGGCACATGGTTATGGGATCTTTGTTGTATATAGCACTGGCACCGACAGCATAAACGACACAAATCCAGAGGTAAGAAATTGCATGCTCCTAATTTTCTTCATACATAAATCTGAGTATGGTCTCATTCTACTATTGAATGGATCTAGGGCTACCATACACGCCAAGGAAGATACAAATAACTGCAGATCTGTAAACAATCTAATAGATCAGATGCTCAAAAGGTCGAACAGGCCATCGAAAGTACAGATCTGGGGACAAACAAGCGTCGGGACTATATCCTGCTCAGGTTTACAATCATAAAATGCAGAAGAAGGCCTAAAAGGTAAGATGAACAACGAAGATCTAAAGTCAGGGAATAGGATGCGCTGACAACAAATGGAGATGCCCACGGGGCACCAGAGGACAGAACCATCAACATGCACCTCATGGCCAACAAGCCCTCGAAGTCGGTCATGACAGCTTCTTTGACGCAGAGGATTTCGGCTGGGAAGGTAATACCCACCCTCTGTGAGGCCACAGGGGCAGACGAAGCTGAGGACGCATATGTGGAGGGGCAAGACTCTCGGATCGGACCCCGGATCCCGAGAGCTGGATTCGGTGGGACAAACCCTAATCGTTTCCAAATTTTCATAAAAACTCCCTCGGGGAAAGCAGCGTTGATTTGGATTCAAGGAACAGACAGTGTTATAAATCTGAAGAATAACATTGCCTACCACATTGGCTACTCGGAAGGACATCTACATTTGTTATATGGGGGCAAAACATTACAAGATTACAGATCTATTAAGGACTACAACATCATGCCAGAATCCACCATAATACTCAATCTAAGATTACGAGGAGGTGTAGCAACAAGCAGCTCAACTAAACAAACAGAAGGAGGTAGCGGGTCAAGCACAAAAACAAAACACAATTCAGAGCCACATCAGCAGCAGAGGATTGAAGGAATATTTTTTAAGAACATATTACAAGGGGGAATATCTCCTACAGCAGCCACAAAGCAGGCCAGATCAATACCCAGTCCATACATAGTCGAACAACTAAACTATACACCAGAACTAAAAATAGATATACCAGAAATAGATGAGGTATGTAATGACTATGCAACAGACGCAATCATTTGTCATTTCAATGGTTTTTGGCCTAAACCCTTTGAATTTTTTCATTGGATTATCACAAAATGGACTCTAAATTGTGAGATTCATCTATGCTCCAAAGGGTTTTTTATAAAAATTTCAAACAACAGAGCAAAGAGACATAGTGATACAGGAGGGACCTTGGTTTTGGGGCTCTTAGGGCCTCTTTATCACTCCATGGTTCCCAGAGTTTGATCCCAACACTATGATTGTTTCCAGGATGCCAGTATGGGTACGTCTACATAACCTTCCTATACACTTATGGGACCAAAAGGTTCTTGCATGCATAGGCAACACCATTGGCAGATATACTAAAATGGACACATAAAGAGTGGATGAAAGAATATTTACTTTCGCCCGCATCTACGTGGAAGTTGACCTCAGTAAGGGCTTACCGGACTGCATTCCGCTGAAGCATAAAGATAGATGTTGGACACAGATTTTAGACTACGAAAATACAGCATTTAGATGCAGAATATGTAGGCAAACGAGACACCTACAAAGTGCATGCCCAAAATATAAAAAAGATAGCCGAAGGAGGATGAAAACTAGAAAACAACAAAAGGGTTGGAATTTTCCCCCACCCGATCCCGAAGAGGAGGGAGAATATGAGGAGGAAGAACCCATCCCAAATGAGAACAATCAAAGAAATTCAGAAGATGTCCCCACAAGAACCTAGGGAGTCACAACCGAAAAAGACAACAGAAATAATGGAAATTAGTGGATCCAAAAGGTAACATGTGTCAGACACCTCTGACTCTGACAAGGAAAACCCCCGATCAGGCGCTGGAAATCCACTTCAACTTGTTCCCACGATTCCGTCCCAAGGAGAGTGGCGTAAGGTCAAGAAGAAAAAGGGGAGGAAAACTTGATTTCCCCCCATAATTGACAACTCAGTGTTCCCTGCGTGGAACACATGCTTCCTAGTTTTTGTTCCTCTGCTTTGTTACTTTCTGTTAGGCTACACAGCCTCACTAATGCATATGCTACGGCATCTACAAAATGTAATTTTCAATTTTAATGGAAATTATGATTTTTTCTACACGTAAAAAAAAAAAAAATGAAGAAGAAGAAGAAGAAGTTCAATATTACTCATTATCAATTTAAAAAATTAATATTTCAAAACAAAAATAAATAAAATAAATAATTATTTAAAAAAATATATCATTATTTTTAAAATTTTATTTATGAATAAAAAACAATTTTTTAGACAAGAAATTAAACAATAATAAGGATTAGTGTCTTGTTTTATATATGGACTTAAGATGAAGTGTTACTTAAAACTAGTTTATATCTATCTTAATTTGAGACCTACTAAGCATGGAGAGGGATCAAATCTCTTTTCACTCTAAAAGAAGTTTGCATATCAAGATAGGATCAGATCTCTTTTCACTCTAAAAGAGGTTTGCATATCAAGATATTTGATCCCTTTGGGTGCTTGGTAGATCCGAGTTAAGATGGATCTAGGCTAATTTAATTTCCCCTTTTAAATAGACTATATTCCATATGAATACCATGGGTCAATACAATGGGTCATTTTTTTTATTTTTTATAGGGTTATTTTTATTTTTTATTGCATCTAGGGGGATTCTCCAACCTAGTATGGTAGAGGTATTGTGATGTAATGTTTAACATTTTTACTAAGTCAAATTACATAAAAATAAAAATAAAAATTAAATTAAATTAAATAAAAATATAATGTGATGTAATGTAAACATTTTAACTTAGTCAAAACAAAATAACAAAATAAAAATAACCCTATAAAAATAAAATAAAAGTTACCCATGGTATTGAGAACCCAAGTATTGACCCATGGTATTCATGTGAAATATTGCCTATTTAAAGTGGAAAGGTGCTTGGTAGATCTTGAGTTAAGAAGGAGTTAGGATGATTTTATTTTGACTAGGTTAAAATGTTTACATTACATTAATCTTTTTATTTACATTTTTTAATGTAATTTGACTTAGTCAAATGTTAAACATTGCATTACAACATCTCTCTCGTACTAGGTTGGAAAGTGCCTCAAGGCTCAACTATGACCTATTATTGTAACCATAACAATCTCAACATAGGGATGGGTTTCTTGAGAATGACATATGGGTCTAGACCACCACTTAATTATCTATTATAATCTTAAATCTTTTTTTATTGGTTATGGCATTATTTTTCTTTGACTTAAGAAAATAAGTTGACAACCCAAGATACAATAACACATGGTAAGAGTGTGACTCTACAGCCATGCAGACTAGAAACAGGCATTCTAAGTAGTTAGGTTTTATTTACAAGCAATATTACAACTACATGTTAAGATCTTGAAATCGTATCAATGGAAGTTAGGTTATCGTGAGTAATGTAATTTTCTTCTATTTCAATTGTATAAATAGAAATTAGGTCAATGACCATGAGTATTGCAATTTTTTAATTTCAAAAAAGCATAGATATACCAACTTAGATCCATCTTAATTATGGATCTACCTAGTGTCCAGAGGGATCAAATCTCTCTTCGCTCTAAAAGAGATTTACACCACAAGAGATTTTATCCCTCTCAACTTTGAACAAATTTGGAGTTAAAATGGATATAAGCTAGTTAGTGTGTATAATATTTCTTCTTACACTAGAATACCATTGGCAAAACCATGGGTTGTAGCCCAAACCACAAACATTAAATAGACTATTTTACCTCAAAATTAATTTAATTATATTTTTTTTTGTTTTATTATATTTTTAATTTCATTTTATTTTTATTTTGTATATATAATTTGATCGTGTAAAAATGTTTATATAAAAAAGCAAGACATAACTAAACACTCTTCCATACTATATTGGAGAGTGTCTTGGAAGCAATAATAATTCAAACTCAAAATACAAAAACATTCCATCAAATAGAACCCTACTGATTCAAATCACATATAAGATATTATAAATAGTTAAATTTTATTTATATTAGTACAATTATACAATTATACTTTATTCTCATCCTTAGGATGAACCATATAAATAGCTAAGTTTTATTTACATACAATTATACAATTATACTTTATCTTTATTCTAAAGATGAATCATAGTAAATGGTTCGAAATATTGACTTAAACACAAAATATAATTAATCCAAAATATATTCTAAATATAAAAATAATATCAATAACTTTAAATATATATATTTTTTAATTTCATCAAAATATTATATATCAGAAATAATTTTTAAAAATATTATAAAATTTAAAAATCACAAACTAAAACTAATAAAAGAATACTTTATTTAAGGAAAACACAACCACCAGATTAAAAATACCTTAGAAGAAAAGTTCATCGAGAACCTATAACCTTTTCACGTGTTGCTAAAGTTTTCCATTAAAGCAAACTAAATTTATATTTTAAAATGAAAGACAATGTTGAAAGAAAAGTACATGAAAAAACATAAACCTTCCCATACTCTATGTTTATATTTAAAGCAATCATATTCCCACTCTAAAAAATCCAAAAATGGGTCATCGTGTCACATTAAGTATAACTTTTCATTAAAAAAAACAGAACGGCTAAATGTTTTGATATGACAAATTCAATATCGGATACACTTTTGAACAAAATGATAAAGACAAAATACCCATATATTCAAAACCTTAAGCCATAACCTAACATCTAATGTAAATAGATCCCTAATGACATAATGCCCATTCATTTCCAGTGAAGATTTTGTACCTTAAGCCATACCTAACATCTAATGTGAATAGTTCCATAATGTCCATTCACTCTCTACACAACTACCCTTCTTGGTCTTTTTTATTGATAATAATAACCTTTGGTTTTAACTCTAAGGTTGTGAGACCTAAAAGGAGCATGGAGGTTCTCCTAAAAGGGTTCTCATAAGTACATGAACATAAGAAGTATCTATCACTTCAAAACTATTAAATGTAGGTTTTTCAAATTATTTTTAAATAAAATGTTTTTATTAATATTAATAATATAATTTTAATATAATAATTTTTTTATATAAATGATAAGATGTTTAAAAAATAATGATTATTTAATAGAAATTATAAAAAATTAAAAATGTATATTTATTATTAAAAATGTGAAAACTATGAAAATAATATTTATATTATTTGGTTATATATTTTATAAATATGTTTTAAAGGGTTAAATATAAAAATTAGTTGGTTATCTGGAAGCAATATATCAAGTTTTTGGTAGTGGGGTTATGGTCTAATTCATTATTTTCCTACCACCTGGAGGTTTCTCCATGTTTGAAATAGTGTGTGCCTAGAGAGGGGAAGATACCAAATGTAATGCTCCTTGCATTCATACATAGCACGGTCAATTGACCTATATTGAAGGTAAACCCCATACTTGTGGGACCAGGTCGAGTAAGAAGGGAGATAAACACTCGAGAACACTCAATTCATGGTGTATGGAGCACCCCCAAAATTCAAGTAATTGATATACAAGTGCCAACTCCAATTCCATCTTGTCAACATGCACCCAAGTCTACACATAAAGCTTAGCACAAATTAGACTAACATCATGTCAAGCAAACTTGCTACTATGTTAAGCATGTTAAATAAGCATCCATTATTTTTTATGTGATATACAAGATTTCAACTCCATTATGTTTATGTGATATACAAGATTTCAACTCTAACTAATCCCCATGTTGCATGAAACTAAATGACTCGAGGGAGTTTATAACCTAACATAGCAAGCTTCTAAGAAATGGTGGAAGAGAGCATTTGGCTATAAAGTCTACAGGGCCATTACATTGATGGCTTAGCAAACTTGTAATACCAAAATAAGTTTAAAATTATAATTCCTCGTGTGAAAGGGACACTTAGGTTGAGGGTTCCTTGAATATGAAAGTCATTAAGAGGAAAGCCACTCAAAATAAATGACTAATAAAAATGGCCATTCATAACTAGATATAAAACATTCTAGATGGTGAGGTTTCTAATTGAAGGGCATTTTTCAAATTCTATTCAATGGAATATACAATAATAAGCCCTCTACTTCACCAACAATTTTTATTTATGAGGACATTGTTACTAAAGTTTTTTCTTATCTAGAAATGGGAACACCACTTACCTTGCCATGCCACCTATTTGTGTAACCATTAAAAAGAGGAATCTTCTCAAGAAAGAACCACACAAATACACACACACATGCATGTGCACACGTATAATCAACGATTTAAACTAGAAGTTAGATAATACATGTCAAGTCTGGACATCTATAATTACCTTAGCCCTTTGACTCTTTAAAACTTCATAGTTACTAAATTCAATAAAAAAATAAATCATACAAAATTCCTTGAGATTATACACCATATAAAGTTGCTTGGGGTGTAAGGAATGTGAAACAAAGGGAGCCTTTAAGCTTCTCCCTTCAACTGACATGTGGACTACACTTAGCATTATTACAACACATGCAATTTTGGGAGAAGGATGGGGAGGGTAACGTCAACCTATCCCTACAATCCTTTAATCAAACCAATATATTTAGTTGCCCTTTTGTAACCATTGCAGCTTTATGTTTGAGAGGGAAAGACCAATTTGCTTTGGTCATGATTACAATGGGAACTTAACATGAGCGTAGATTGGTTTTAGTCTCCACAATTTAGTTTCCTTAATTTTTCATGCAGCTTAGTTAGTGTTTCTTCTAGCTAAGTTTGTTTTTCCACAAGCATGGTTTTTGGGTTGGGACTTTTCTCATGGGCATGATAGGCTAGGGTTCTAGACCACAGGGTCAGCATATTCAAAAAAGAAAGTTTTAGTCATAAGTACATGATTGATCCATAGCCTAGATTTTGTGCCAACTCATTCCATGCTTGCTAAGTTATGTAATCATTAACCCCCTTGATGTATATAAGTGGTTTAGGCTCAACACATATGAAATAATCCCCCGTGTTATTCCAAGTTTCCTTCATTAAAAAATTTTAATGTTTTAAAAGAGTAGAGGAAAGTTGTTACAATATAAGCAAGACGAAAGACCCCCCAACCTCTAATGCCTACCTTCCTTACATTCAAGGAGTCACAGACAAGATAGCTAAAATCCTCAAAAAGAAAAATATAAAGACTGCGTTCAAACCCTGGTCTACCATTAAACAAAGAATGATATCTGTTAAGGACAACCAAGAACATCTTCAGCAGAAAGGAGTATATATCATCGACTGCTCTTGTGGGGATCAAAATATAGGAGAAACGGGTAGGTCCGTAAGGATTAGGCTCAAAGAGCATAGTGCAGATATTCGTAACGAAAGAACCCCCTCTTCAGCCTTAGCTGAGCATGTAAGTAAAACCAATCACCATATATGCCTTGAAGACGCCAAGGTCATTGCCAAAGAAGATCACCATTTCAAGTGAAAGGTTAGAGAAACTATTGAAATCATAAAGAACCCTTGAAACCTTAATAGGGATGGAGGCTTAGAAATTAGCAAAAATTGGAACCCTTTACTCACCCCCCACGGATAATAGCATAGGTTCTGTTAGCGCTTGGAATTCACCTAGGCTGAGATAGACAAACTCTCAAGGCTACATCAAACCATTTCACCTCGTAGCTAGCCCTACGAGGTATGAGAAGGCTCTCTCGGGTCAGATTCGGTCGATCTTTCAATATAATAAGCTGACCAATTAGGATCAAAGATATTAGGCTAGTAAATTGATAAGGGAGGTTGATTTAAAGATTTT
>APFE030553792.1:1311-11358 GCA_000404065.3 Pinus taeda | reverse complement strand
ATCATTGGTCTTTTAAGTGATTTTCTTATTTTTACAGCAGCATGAATGGTGTCTAATACCATTAGAAAGTGGTTCTTTATTTTCAGTTTATTTTAATTCATTTCCTTCAAAGCCTTCCTTTTCAGCAAATAGTTAGAAATCACTAATCACACACCATCACTCATTTGTTTATAAATACATCACTCCATCTTAATCACGAACAACACCCCCAAACGACAAAAAGCTTTAAGAGGTTGCTTAAGTACATATAGTACACCTTCACTTCATCAGCTTACGAGCCCCGGGTTGACAATTAATGATATCAATTTAGGAATACTAAATTGACCAAACAGGACTCCACCAATTCCTTCCTTGTAAGCATATGTGTAAACCACAACCCCTTATTAGGATCTACAGTATTCAAAACTCGAGCATTTGTAAGAAAATGGTTCAACTAATCAAAACTAGCTACACACTGAGTAGTCCATTCAAATTTCTTTCTTTTTATTTGCAAATATGTAATAGGATAGCTAATATTTGAGAAGTTCCTAATAAGCTTCCAGTAGTAACCTACTAGTCCCATGAATGATCTGAATTCATCCACATTCCTCGGAGTTGGCCACTCCATGATAGCTTTAATCTTTTCCAAATCCACTACTATCCCCTGGTTGGAAACAACATGTCCCAAGTAAGGAATCTAAGATTGAATGAAACTGCACTTATTAAGCTTGGCATATAACTTATGCTCTCTCCACAATCTCAACATTGTTTCTAGGTGCTCTGCATGCTCCTCCTCATTCTTTGAATATACCAATATATCATCAACAAAGACAATCACAAACTCATCCAGATCAGGGCATGACACACTGTTCATCAAACACATAAAGGTGATTGGAGCATTGGTATGACTAAAAGGAACCACCACAAATGCATAATGCCCATACCTTGTACGAAATGCAGTCTTATAGACCTCTTCTTCTTTTATGCACACCTCATTATATCTCGATCTCATATTAATCTTCGAAAATATTGTTGCTCCCTTCAGTTGATCAAACAAAACATCAATCCATGACAATGGATATCGGTTCTTAATGGTCACCTTGTTCAATTTCCTGTAATCAATACACAATCTGAGAGTACCACCCTTTTTCCTTACAAACAACACTAGTGTACCCCACAAAGATACACTTGGCCTTATGTATCCCTTATCAAGCATTTATTTAAGCTGCAACTTTAGTTCCCGCAACTCTGAGGTACTCATCTTGTACAGTGCCTTAGATGTTGGTGTTGCTCTTGGTACCAATTCAATAGATAAATCCACCTCTCTATGAGGTGGTAGCTCTGGAATCTCTGCAAGAAACACATCCTGAAATTGCTGCAAGACATGATACTTCCTTAGGACTTCATCATCCTCATCTTCCTTCCCTTTATTATTGGAAACATGTATTGCATACAATACACATCCTTTTTTGTGGTTGTGCTTTGCTTGAATAGTTGTAGTCGTTCTCACTAATGTAGGCTTCTTCTTGCCTTGCAAGAGTCTCTTTTATTCATCATCATCTAGGCACTCAATGACCTTCTCATAACAATCTACCTTGGTCCTATGAGTAAACAACCAATCCATGTCCAAAAGCATGTTATATGCACCCAAAGGAAGCACATTTAGGTGTGTTGTTGTAGGCATGCCATTAAGATCAAATGCACAAGATTTTACCCAATGGTCAACTCCTTTCTTGGTCCCTGTAGCCAACTGCACCAACCAAGATTCTGCATGCATTTCTTTATTCAAACGACACTTATCCACTAGGTTAGGACTAACATAACTATAATTTGATCATGGATCAATCAAAATGGAAACAACTTGATCACACAACTTACCTTCCATCTCGATGATATATGCTTGGTGATATGCCTGCCTGTTATGAAGTGTTGCATAGATCCATGGAATGTTACATCCCAAATTTTTTGCGCCTCCTAAGCACTGTATATTTGTGGCTTTCCACCCTAATGCGATGGAAAATCCCTCCTGTGATGGTCTCCACCACAGGTCCAACACCTCAAATGTTTTCTTCCACTGCCTTTATTCTGCTGCTCCTCAAATTGAGACCCATGCCCTCTCTTAGCTACATTGAAATTCTTATGAGGTGGCACATTTTTCTTGTCACCTGCATCCTGAGATCTTCCTTTCTTCTTGAGCCATTTTCCTTTAGCCTTCTCATTACCTTTTCAATCACGCTTGAACTCAGGCTTGTGCTTTGATTGCTCATAATAATGTTTCAACTTTCTAATGGCTTCCTTCAATGACTGAGGCTCATCAAACTCAATAAGGTATTTGAATGATAATGACAATTGACTGATGAGCCCTTGGATCTTCACTTTCTCATCCTTGAGATAAGGTACATATCTCAACAACTCTAAAAATTTGGTTGTGTACTCTTCATCTGTCGTGGAACCCATCTTGAGCTCATAGAACCCCTTGGCCTTTCCATCATAATATCTCTCAGATAGGTACTTCTTCTTGAAGGGTCTTTCAAATGCATCCCAAATCAACTCCTCTTATTTGATTCCTTTGACATGCTTAATGTATTCCCACTAGATATTTGTTTTTTCCTTTGATACTAAACATAGTTATCTTGGATTTCATTTTCTCTGAGTGATAAAGCAATTTGAGGAATTTATTCATCCTAAGTAGCCATTCGTCTGCATATTTTTATTTCTTCATTTATCCATCAAAAGTAGGATGCTTGGATTTCTTGAATTCTTCTGGAAAGTACCCCTTCCCACTCCTCCTATAGGGATGTTGGCGGTGATGGAAACTATGTCTCTCAGAACTGGAGCTAGAATAAAATCCATGAGTGCTAGCCCTCCTGTCAGGTGTATCTAAGGATCTGCCACCCTTTTCTATATCATCTTGTTCCATCATGTACCCTTTCTGATATCTACTTCCATACGCACCATTAGTATTTTCTTCCAGTCTTTCCCCATGGCTAATCCCCAACTGTCTTTACTTCTGCAAAGTTGAAAGGCCCTGGAGGATGACTAAATTAACCTTGACTTGCTTTTCTTGAGCTATGACAAGCCTTTGCTCAATTTTAATCAGTCGCTAATTGTCTTCCTTGCAACTCATGATTTATTCCTTCAAACTTCTCAATGTATCTACCAAACTAGGAGAATATCCCTCTCCCTGCTGCTCAACTGATCTCTCCCATCCTACCAATGACTCTTTTGGATTGTACAAAGAGTCATATGAACTGTACTCAACTATTTTGCTATTCATCTCTTGGCCTTCTATTTCCTGCAATATGCCATTTTAGCTAGGTAAAAACACAATCATAATCATACCTCAATGTATCTTAGGGGAGGCTATTTCATTTGCACAGGACAATCTAGATTAACACGATACATTGTCAAAAGCATACCAAATCATACATGGATATCATAACCATAATAATAATTAGCTAACGTGAATGCATGATAAACATATATCCAATTGACATGCATGCATAACAATTTATATTTAACCTGAGGTTTAGTGTTGTAACTTGGCTCTGATGCCACCCTATAACACCCCACCTTGCATTTACTCACTTTTACAAGCTTTCCAACGTGAACATGAGATGAGATTTACTATGTGCAACCTAATTTCCAAGATACACTTATGGAAAATAGGGTCCACATGTCCATAACTAATTGCAAAAACCCAGTGACACATGATCACATTATTATCGACCTAACTTAACCCAACCTTATTTCCTTTCAGTTTTGTTTCCTTAAATTTAACACAACTTTCTATTTTTGGTATTTTTTGGGTCCTAAACATCTGAGGTCATTTTGAGGGCCTAAATGACATTTCCAAGGAAAACAGAGAGACATGAAAATTGTTAGAATGTGTTTCGCAAATTCTTCTTTCTTCCTTCTCGTAGAAATATTTGAAACTAGGTATTATGATAGCCATAAAAAGATCATATTCCAAAGTTACAACCCTAGAAAGTTGGCGGTCCAAATCATTCATTTATACAAACACTTTGTAAGAAAAATGCCTGTAGGTCATGAATGCATGTATATACAATAATTCATTAAGCTCGTCAAAGAATTATCAAGAAGGTGTGTTTCCTCTCTTACTAACTGCAACAATACACATTAACTTATGCATTCATATAAAGTAATCAAGAGCCCATCAAACCATGGAATGGAGCCATAACAGGAGAACATCATATAATGAGAAATATACCATGCATGTAACCAATATTTAATCAGAATGGAACCATGACAAACCAATCATAAAATCATGCATCAAACCAATACTTGTTCCCATTAATCTCAATAAGGAATAACACATAATAACATATGAAACTGCTAACCAAGATAGGGACTTCCACGTACCACCCGACTATAGATTGGATTGAACCAAATATTTCTTTCAACAAATCACCCTTGTGCCATATTACAAGCATGATTGTGGGATCAAATGGAATAAACCAAAATAAAACAAACAAGGGAATCCAAAGGCTAAACCACCTCTACCCTCAGCCACAATGATTTCACCATAATTGATCCAAAAATCACTAATACCAAAACAAGCTTGGATGCCTCCGACTTTATTCACCATACCCAAAGGATTTTTCCTATCTCCACCCATCTGTCAAGAGTTCCAAGAGATACACCATCTCCATCCTCAACCCTTGGGAATTTTCCTGAGACCACCTCAACTAGGATCCAAAGTATACTGATCATCCAAAGTTTAAACACAACATGGAACCCACTACATCATGACTATCCAGGAAATGGCAAGGAAAGACTAAAACCACTGTCAATGTAGGAAAATGCCATTCCAATGAAAACAAAGTGACCAAATAACCAAATTCATTTACCACACATTCAAATCTCAGCAAGGAAATCACACATGCAATCTATTACCTGCAATGTTCTCCTATTGTAGCTGATTTTCGAACCTTCTTCTTCATTGCCCAAAAATTCCTTTACTTTCTTGTTTTCTTCTATCCAATTTCTCTCTCTCTCCAAGTGAGAATGCCTCTATGTCTAAGTGAATGTTAGAGTGATCTAAGAGTGTAAGTGTGCAAGAGTGTAAGAGTGACTAAGTGTAACCAAGAGTAGCTAAGAGAGACATAGAATGTTCTCCCTCTCCTTTTGTTTTGTTTTCTTTTTCTTTTCCTTCAATTTCCCTTGCATGCATATTCTTGTCTCTTCATATTCCTTTTCTCCTATTTTCCGTTATTTCTTTTAATTAATTGCCATTTATTGCCTTTTTCCTTTGCCAATGCCATTGCCTATTTCCATAGCCATTAATTAACCACAAATGATGGTTGCTATAATGTTTTGCCCTCCATTCAATTTGGAATACATGTCCCATGACCTTGGTTTAATTTATTTAAATGGAAAATGAACCCGGGGTTGTTACAAACCCCTCCCACTTGGGGGAACACCATCCTCAATGTTCTATGACACTTATGGTCAGCAAAACATACTACTTATGGAGCTTTATGACATAACTCGATCCAATATTTACAATGATGGCTGTTGAAAAACATGACAACATACCGCTTATTGGAGCTTTATAACACAACTCAATATATTATTTATAATGAAACACACACACACACATATCAAAAAACCATTTTCTTTAACCAGCAAATAAAGAAGGATATAATTCTCACATTTGATTAGCCATGTCCCATGTAGCTTCGTCGGGCCCAAAATGCTTCCATGAAACTTTAACTTTCTCTATTGCTCGTTTCAGGAGCATGAGTTGTTTTCGTTGTAGTATGCATTGTGGCTCTGACTGGAACTCTCCCTTTGGTTCCACCTGCAATACAGACCAATCAATCACATGATCAACATCCTCTACATGTCTCTTAAGCAATGAAAGATGGAAAACAACATGGACTTTCATTGATGGAGGCAGTGCAAGTCTATATGCCACTATTCAAATCCTCTCAAGGATCTAAAAAGTCCTGCAATATCGAAGTGCCAACTTGGCACATGACCCAAACCTCAAGGAGGCCCTCTTGGGTTTGATGTGCAAGTACACATGTTCCCCAACCTGAAACTCCTTGAATGTTATATGCCGATACACATAACTCTTCTGCCTATCCTATGCTTCCTTTAAATTCCTTTTAATAACCGAACATCTCTTGCTCCATCTCAACCAACATATCTAGTCCAATCAACACCTTGTTCACTGGATCACTCTAGCTGATAGGAGTATTACAAGTCCACCTATAGAGAGCCTCAAATGGACTTGTCTTCAAGGATTCCTAATACCCATTATTATAAGCAATCTATACCAGTGGAAGATACTCATCCCACTTCCTCTTCTGATTTATGCCATACATCCTCAACATGTCCTCAAGAATCTTGTTAACCATTTTTGTTTGTCCATCTATTTGTAGATGATAAGTTGTGCTAAAATCTAACTCTATCCCCAAGCCTTCAAACAACTCCTTCAAAAACTTGGAAGTGAAGTTGGAATCTCTATCTGATATAATATTCTTTGGAACTCCATGGAACCTCACTATCTCCTTGATGAAGATCTAAGCTACCTCACTAATTGAATTAGTATACTTCACTGTAATGAAGTGAGATACATTGCTCAACCTGTCAACCACAACCATGATGGAGTCATTCTTCCTCAATGTCCTAGGTAATCCATTAATGAAGTCCATGGAAATGACCTCCCATTTCCATTCTGGAACCAAAATAGGTTGCAATAGACCATCTAGATGCTTGCATTCAAATTTCACTTGCTGATAGTCCAAGCACCTTGTAGCAAACTCAACCACCTCTTTCTTCAAATTTGGGAAATAGTAGAACTTCTTGATAGTTGTCAAAGTCTTTTGGTATCCCGGGCGGTCTAAATAAACCTTGATGTGAAACTCTCTCAATATAAGCTTCTTCAACTAGCTGCTATTTGACACATAAATCCTACTCTTGCCATTTGTTGTGAGGTGATACTCCTCATCCCTATCACCTCCACTTTGTTGTTGTAATGTCTGCTTCAGCTGCTGGTACTTCTTATCATGCTGCCTTGCATGTAAGATCCGCTCCTGCAAGTATGTCCCATAAGAGCTCACGACTGGACCATTTGTAAGCAAATGCCTCAATTAATCAATGCTAGCTACATAATTAGCAGTCCATTCAAACTTATTTCCTTTTCTATGCAAAGATGTAATAAGATAGCCAATCTTTGAGAAATTCTTAATAAATCGCTTATAATAACTTGCTAGTCCCATGAATGATTTGACTTCATCCACATTCGTTAGAGCTGGCTACTCCATGATAGCTTCAATATTTTCTGAACCCATTGTTATCCCCTCCTTGAAAACAACATGTCCCAAGTAATGAATCTAGGACTCAAAGAAACTACACTTACTGAGCTTAGCATATAACATGCTCTCTCAACAATATCAACATTGTTGCTTGGTGCTCTACATGCTCCTCCTCATCCTTTGAGTATACCAATACATCATCAACAAAGACTATCACAAAATTATCCAGATAAGGGCGCAATGCATTATTCATCAAACACATGAAAATGGATAGAGCATTGGTAAGACCAAAAGGAACCACCACAAACTTATAATGCCCATACCTTGTATGTAATGTAGTCTTATAGATGTCTTCTTCATTGATGCACAATTGATGATACCCTGATCTTAGATCAATCTTTGAAAATATTGTTTCTCCCTTCAACTGATCAAACAAATCATCAATCTATGGCAATGGATATCTGTTCTTAATGGTCACCGTGTTCAATTTCCTATAATCAATACAAAACCTGAGAGTACCATCCTTTTTCCTTACAAACAACACTAGTGCATATGAATTCTAAAACACAGAAAATAAACAATGCGAGAGCATAACACATATACACAAAGATTTTCCCTTGGATCCCAAAACTGGGACTACCAGCTTGATTTTACATTATGTTCCTTTCAATGTTACAATACATATATATACATGTTGAAGCATCCAATACCATGGAGCGAAATCGATTGCGCCCAAAACCATGTGTGAAAACCATGCACAAAACCATAGGTAGGTCCGCCCAACCTAATATAGGGTCCAAACAAATTTTCCCCGGGGTGCTGCCCCGGACCCCGTAGAGGGGGGGCTGATTGCCCCCCTCAAAATCCCTGTGACCCCCCCGCTGTGCAATCGGTGCAACGAAGGGCGAGCTAGTCATGGAAAGAATATAACACAACCCAACATTCTCCCACTTGTTGTTTTCTTTCCACACGGGGCCACATGAGGGCTTAGTCATTTATCTAGCTCTGCAACGCCCATTGTTTCTCTACACCAAGAGAACTTCTCAGAGCTCACAGATTTTGTCAATGCATCTGCAGTATTCTTCAAAGTGTCCACCTTTACCAGCAACACCTTTTTGACTTCTATCATATCCCTCACAAAGTGATACTGAACGTCAATGTGCTTTGCCTTTGAATGATAAGCAGGTTTCTTTGCCAAGAAAATTGCACTTTGGCTGTCACAGTCTATCCTTATAGCTCCCTGTACTAACCCCATACTTGAACACAATCTCTGCAACCAAACTGCTTCCGTGCTTGCATGAGTGGCTGCCATGTATTCTGCCTCTGTAGTTGATAGTGCCACTACAGATTGTTTCTTACTCATCCAACTGACTGCACCTCCAAATAGGTTAAAACATACCCACTTGTAGATCTTCTTTGATCTAGATCTCCCAGCCCCAATCGTGCATAACAAAGCCAATGAATATATAATACTTTGTCCAGCCACTGTCTTCCTTGGTAGCACAAACCATAATCACTAGTGCCACGCAAATACCTAAAAACTCGCTTCATTGCTGTCCAATGCTCCTTCCCTGGTTTGACATAAACCTGCTCAATACTCCCACTGCATGTGCAATATCTGGTCTAGTACAGACCATTGCATACATCAAGCTACCAACTACACTTGCATATGGAACACAAGACATGTCCTCTTACTCTTCTTGTGTCTTGGGACACTGTTCAACAGATAACCTCACACCTACAGGAATAGGAACCTTCACCAATTTACTATCCTCCATATTAAACCTTTGCAATATTATTCGACATACTTCCTCTGGTTTAACCAAATCTTCCTCTTTGCCCAATCTCTTTTAATTTCCATGCCCAAAATATAGTTTGCAGCACCAAGATCTTTCATGTCGAATTTGGAGGACAATTGGGTCTTCAAATCCTAAATAATTTCTTTGTCATTTCCAACCAACAACATATCATCCACATACAAGACCAGATAAATAACACAGCCACCAATTAATTTAAAATACACACAATGATCTGCGTTGCTTCTGGTGAAGCCAAGTCCCCGTATAAATGTATCAAATTTCTGATACCACATCCTTGGTGACTATTTTAACACATACAGAGACTTCTTTAACTTGCATACTAGTTCTTTCTTACCCTTCACCGCAAAGCCTTCAGGTTGGTTCATGTAGATTTCCTCTTCCAAATCCCCGTGAAGAAATGTTGTCTTCACATCCATCTGTTCTACCTCAAAATCAAAAGCAGCAGTAATAGATAAAAGTAATCTAATAGAAGTTACCTTGGCAACAAGAAAAAATATCACCAAAATCAATTCCCGGCACCTGGGAATAACCTTTTGCTACCAACCGAGCTTTGTATTTCTCCACCTTCACTTCTGCATTTGTCTTCTTCTTGAACACCCATTTGCTGCCAATGGGTTTCCTTCCAGCCGGCAACTCCACCAGATCCCAAGCCTCATTTTTGTGCAAAGATGCATTTCATCAACCATGGCCTCTTTCCCAGAGTTTTCCATCCTCTGAATCCACTGCTTCCTTCACAGTTCTGGGATCATCATCAGTAACAAACAAAGCAAAGTTAGCAAAATTTGAACAGAAAGCAGATGGACTATACCTTCTGGCTGCTTTCTTTCTCGAACTGATCTTCTCACAGCCGGAGTTTGTGGCTCTTCATCTTCTGATTCCTCCTCTGCTACAGAGTCTGATTCTTCCTCCTTTAGTTCAAACTCTATCTTCAGAGGTTCCTTTGGTTGGACTTCATGTTTAAT
>APFE030553786.1:0-19392 GCA_000404065.3 Pinus taeda | reverse complement strand
TCATGTTTTATTTTTAAGTTTTAAGTTTTTTTTACATTTTTATAGGTTTTTTGTTTTTTTATATATTTTTTTTGTATTTGATTTTTTTTTGTCATGTTTTTATCATTATTTATTTTATGTTTTATTACTAACATGAAAATTACCAACATTTAAAAAAAATTATCCACACTTAATTCATTAGAAAATTTAAAGTGTAAAAACTAAGCCCTCTCAACAAAAAGGGTTGATCCTCATCACCACTTTTCAAAATCAAGATGAAAATCACAAACAAAAAAAAATTGTTCACACTTCATACATAAAAAAATTTAAAATGTCAAAAACAAACCCTCTAAAAAAATGTGTTGATGTTGCATTAGTGCTTTTCAAAATCAGCATGAAAATCACTAACATTTAAAAAAAATGTGTTGATGTTGTATCAACACTTTTTAAAATCAGCATGAAAATCACTAACATCAAAAAAAAATATTCATACTTGATACATAAGAAAATTTAAAGTGCCAAAAATATGATAAAAAAAAAGTGTATTCTGACATCACCACTTTTCCAAATCAAGTGATTTTTTGCTACCACAAAAAAATGGGTACCAATTCACTTTCTCATTTGATCGGTAACTATGTTCAATACTGAATCTGAGAAACACAATCGTATTGTGCTCTTTGCCTTCCGGTCCAACTTCTTCCATTCTTCATCGGACACTCTCATTGGTTTAGTACCTGGATCTATAGCGATCCACTGATCTTTATCCACCAACAGATCTTCCATCTTGAGTTTCCACAACTCAAAACTCTGACCATTAAATTTCTCGGTCTCTATCTTTCCACTGTTCACCATCTTCTTTCACCACCAGAATCGATCCCACATTTCTCCCACTGAATAGAGTCTACCACAAGCCCAAGCGAAACCCCTCAGCAACAAAGGCGTCCCCTTGAAGCCAAAACTGCTCAGATACCAAATGTAGATTTTAACCCCATATAAAAATTACCTGCACACGAATTCTAAAACATAAAAAATAAACAATAGCCAAAGCATAACACATAAAACAAATATACATAGAGATTTTCCCCTGGATCCCAAAAATGGAACTACCAGATTGATTTTTCATTATGTTCCTTTCAATGTTACAATACATATATATACATGCCGAAGCATCCAATACCATGGACTGAAAACCATCGTGCCCAAAACCATGTGTGAAAACCATGCACAAAACCATAGGTAGTTTCGCCCACCTAATATATGGTCCAAACAAAAAATTCCCCGTGGTGTTGCCCCGGACCCCGTAGAGGGTGGCTAACCGCCCCCCCTCAAACCCCCCCCATTATGCAATCAGCACAGCATAGGGGGGACTCCACCCCCCACCTCTAACCCCCTGATTTAACTAGGGGAGCTATTTGTGGAAAGAATATAACACAACCCAACAAGGGGAAAGAGAGAGAGGAGGGGTGGATGGGGAAGGGGACTTAGAGAGCGGGAAGGAGAGGGAGAGATGGATTAGGAGGGGGAGTGAGATAGGAAAGGAAGTAATGGTTAATTATGGATGAAGAAAAGATGAAGCTAAGGGAATCGACAAGTTGGCCACTAATTAATTTTTCTTTGCAATGAATCAATTACAACGATAGAACTTCCATTCCATTTAATTGCAGCTATGTTCAAGCCGTTAATATTTTGACAATGAATTAATTATTGATGTAATAATTAATTCTTGATTGGATGTGGTCTAGTCAAGGGTGGGTTTGTTTGTTTTATTTTATTTTTAGGTTTAGTTAATGTCTTGTTTTTTTAGGTGATATATATATATATATGTTGTTGGACTAACAGATTGTTAAAGTTAGGTTGTCAATATGGTGGTTGAGGAGCCATTTACTTAGATTTTTGTAAGTCAAATTTGTACCAAGTATAGAAATGGTAGTTATAAAGTTTTTGAAAAGAATAAAAATTTACAGGAAATTATGTAATCATATACCCCATTTGTATAATTTATTTGGCATATCTTTCTTGGTAACCTATTTTATAAATTTTTGTCTATTTGAAATAGAGAACTAAATAAACGGAATAAGAAAACAAGTATATCTTTGAGACATCATTTTTTTTTAAAATTCAATAAGATTAATGATCTTTTTCTTTTTTCCTCGGCAAGAAAGTGAATATTCCATTTGCAAAGATATAGATATTTAAAGTTTAAAAAATATCATTTGTTTTGATTTTTTTTAAATTTTTTAAATATTATTATATTTTTTAAATAAACTTACTAAAACATCTAATTTTTATCGAAATCATAAACAATTTAATAATTATTTAGTAATGCAATAATTCTTTTTTTAATTTAAAAAGTATATATAATTTCTCGCTCTTTTCCCTTTCTAACGATCAATTAAAAAAACTAGAAGAACCTCTAATATTATAACAAATTAAATAATCTTTATTTAAGTAAAGTTTAATAATTGATTTTTTTCCAAGATTACCAAAAAAACTTTGCGATTTTCAATTAAAATTAAGAAAAAAAAAAAAATTTAAATTGCTTTTCAAATTTAAGTAAGTAATGTAAATATTGTTTATTTTTAAATATTGGTAGAATTAATAATAAATTTAAAGTACAAAAAATAAATCAATGGGAAAAATTATGATATTAATTTTTTAATTAAAAATTATATATGATGATGATGACTAACGTCCACTAAGACCAATGTGGTCTATCAAACCTTAATAAAAGAAAAATAATTTAATTGCAATTCTTCACAATCTTGTTTCTATGATCAAAGAGAAAGGAAAGAAGTGCTCCAAGATCACTCTAGTTTGGTTGGCTTAATAATTCAAGAAGGTTGGAAGTCTGGCAGATGTTAGGGAATTGAGAGCGGATGTTATGGAATTGAGAGCGGATGTGAGTAAGAGTCGGGCAGTCTAAAAGAAAGTGTTTTACATCTTCCACCTTTTTAGTGGTGCAAATCTGATATATTCTATCTTCCCAGGGAGTCTTGGGAGTAGACCACCGCCCAGTTTCACTTCGAAGCTCATGATAATTAGTTCTTATCCTAGCGATATTCATTATTTTCGTAGTGCCGGTTAACACAGAGAGATAATTTTGATTATAAAGGGTGGGGTTGATCACCTCCTTATAGCATCTTAGCTTCCTTTTACTCTTCAGCTCCTTATTGTACCACATCTTGTCCTTAAAATTAGGGGTAATAGCATCTTTGACACTATCCTTGCTTCCCATATGATCTCCTCCTTAATCCTCTAATGGTTGAGCCAAGATTGGGCATCCATATGCCACCCGCTCTTGAGGTGAAGGTGGGGGTTTTGACTAGAGTTAGAAGCAATTTTCGAGGGCCTCTTAGGTCCTTGTTGTAAAGCTTCTTCTTATACATGAGATATCTAAACATAGTTGTACTTTCAATGGGGGATAGGCCAATTTCGATCAAGAGGATAAGATAGGGAGTATTTCCCTTGATCTTTAGGTTATAGATTATGAATTGCTTTTGAATCATCTCAATATTTCTCCACGATTCTTTGGATATACTGCAACCCCAAACTTCACATCTGTATAAGACAACAAGGGTGACGAGAGTCTTGAAGAGGAACCTCATTTTACTCCACATGCAAAGATCTACCGACTTACAGTTGTTTTCAAGCTAATAATAAGCTTTGTAACCTCCAATAATCCTTTTCTCAATGCTATAATTCTAGTTGAGATGATTAGGAAAGTCAACACCCAAATATTAATAAGAAGAAACTTGCTCTAAGCAATGGTTATCATAAATGAAACTATCGTGGGTGCTCTTTTTGGATTTAATGATCATAGCTTTACTCTTGTTGGTATTAACTGTCTTACCCATCTTGGAGCAGAAGACATGAAGAGTCTTAAGCTGCTTGTCGAGGTCATCATGGCTTTTTGCTAAAAAGATCGATATCATCAAAATAAAGAAGAAGAGTAATGATTATACCAGCAAGGTTAGTTCCCTTAATAAAAGAAAAACATAATAAACCTTAATAAAATTGATCACACAACCTGTAATGAAAACAAATTATTCTTTTGCTTAAAGTTGTTGTTGGAGAGATTAAGAATGCCTCTAGTCCTCTCAAAATATTGATTCCTTGTTCTCCCAAAATTGATCCCATTGTTGCTTTTCTCCAACAAGATGTACATAGCTTTGGATTTGTTGTTGAGATTGCACATTCACTATCTCTGTGTATTTCACTACCATCACTACCATTAAATTGATTACTTGTAGCAATCCTCTTTGGCTGTGTGGATTCTTTTTGCTAGACAGGAGGACACAGTTATTTGCTATCAAAGCAATGCAAGTCGTTGTAGAATGTGCTCCAGTATCGGCCCTAGAAATCTATGCTACCTTATTAAATAAAATGGTAAACAGATTTGATATTTATTTATGTTATTTTAATTATTTTTTAAATTTAAAATCTATTTATAATTTATTTATTCTTTGATATTATTTATTGGATTGTGTATTAGAAAAAAATATTTTCATGCTATCAAATTATTAAATTTTTAAATATTAGAAAATCCGCATCCAATTCCACTATATATTAAACTTATAATGTAAAACGTTTTTCAACTTAATTTCTGAAACTAATTTTAATTTACGAGTGTTTTCTATTAAGTGCTTCTTGATCTTAAAGCTCCTTGATCTGTTAAGTGGATTGCATTTGAATTATGTTGGTTGCACTTTTATGATTTGTTATGTTTTTGGCCTCTTGTGCAGGCATTCAAATGCCATGAGTAGCAAGGATTGAGCCTGAGGGAGGGAGCAATCAAGATCTTCAACAAAGGAAGGCATCATAGCACCAGAATGAGGTAGGTCTCGTTCCTCTTCTTTAATTTCGATTGTAGTATACGAAAGTGTCTTGTAGATTGTCTCATTTGTTGCTAGATCCACTCATTGGACTATAGGGATCGTCTTTGCTCGCGGAGAGGATTTACCTACTCAACAAAATGGCAACTCCACTGGGAAATCTATAACATTTCCATCCATTTCTTCAATTTGATCCTTTGATTAGTTTGACCAACCATCGAATTGTCGGCTTGTCTACATCCGTGTAAGTTTATACAATCATTGATTACTGCCTTAGAGTGCTAATTTTGGATTTTTTGTGAAATATTTTTTGTTTTTCCCATATTCCTCGCTCAACACAAGTTTTATCAGTGACAGTCGCACTGGCAGCGCTTGTTTCTACCTGTATAAGCACGCTGAAAACCTAGTTTTCCACTATTTTCTTGCATTGAAAATTATCACGGGTTTTTTTATATAAAGTAGTGTTGATGACCTCGACCAACACAAGTTTTTCTATGAAAAGTAGCATTGATGACCCTATCAGCACATGTTTTTCTATATAAAGTAGCATTGATCTTTGAATGTGAGAATTTTTAGGGTTCCTTCCTTACAATCCAATGTGTCTTAGCCCCTAAGGTCTTTTCCCATCCTGTATGCTTGGATTTGTAAGTTTTATGATTGATTGTCTTGATTAATTTGCAAAATTTGTCTCATTGGCTTTGAATTGAAATCTGATTGAGTTCCAGGGTTTCTAGTCAATTAGTCATCGCTTACTATTTGTTGGTGTCATTGAGATGTTGGTTTTGTCGATTGATTAAGTGTTGTTTTCTGTGGAAATCATTGAAAACATCATTTTTCATTTGTTTTAGCTTGTCTTTCAAAATTTACTTTTCATGAAAATGCATTAGATTAGTTGCATTGAAAGGTTATTTTTTGAGATTCATCATTGAAAATAGATCACATTTTTCAGTGATTGAAAGCTAAAGGTTGTATCAGGTGCATAAAATCATTCAAAATGAAAAGGAAAATCATAATTCATATAAATGCATCTTATTAAAGTCAAAATCATTTTTCTTTCAAAAAAGTTGCATTTAGGATAGTGAAAAGTGAAAATCATTTTTACTTTTGGCATTTCATTTGGAAGATGAAAGTGAAATTCAGTGGAATGCATAGCCCCACAGGGTAGGCGAGTTGGTAATCACAATGCGGTGAAGTTCGTTAGAAAGGCAGGCTTCATACTGAAGGCCATGAGTTCAAATCCCTCAGACTAGCCTAGAGCTGTGGAGAGGGGTGGGCGCAGTTCCAAGGGGTTATAGTGGTAGCGGTCAGAATCGACCCCGTGTTACGCGAGTTGCGAAGCTGCTCCAGTTGTCGATTCCTCTGTAATATATATATATATATATATATATATTATATATAATATATAATATATATATATATATATATATATATATATATAATATATATATATATATATAGTGGAATTCATGTTGTTTGATGCATTATTAATTGAGTTACTTCATTGGTTAGTCTAGCTTTCATTGAAGTGGAAAATTTCCTTTTCTCATGTAGTTACATCTTAGGGATTCAGGTGACATTGTTTTGAGCCCAAAATTGAAACATAATTGAAGATAAGCATCAAAATTCACTCAATTAACCTAAGGCGCATTTGGAACCTAATGAAAAACATTTATAGCTCTAGGCTAGAGACATGTTCTGGCATCTATAAACCAAGTAGTTTTTGTTAATTACCTGCATTGTATCCCGGGGTTGAAATCATGTTCCAATAAGGAAGTATATCAAAGGTTCTCGAGTACTTTCGGGTATGTTGGAGGCACTTTAGTATGGCAAGTATATGGGAACGCTCTCACCGAACGGTTATGCATTAAACAGTGCTAACACAGATTTGTGCTCCCCGTACCGTCGAGTGTATATTAGGAGACCCCACTAGGTTGTTATCCTTTAGCCACAGGTAAGAAAGTCAGCCACCTTGTAAATGTGATACACTGAACACAGCATTCAGGAAGATTGGTTGGTGTAGTTAAGTCCTTGGTTTCGACTAAGGTGTATATAGTGGTTCACGGATACTTGGCAAACCATTTTGCCTATATTACCCCTTTTTTATTTATTTTTGTTAGGTTTATAAAATCAATTTATTGACCACGGAAAATCATCCTTCCTGTGGAAATACTCCTTAGTAGATCTTAGGTTGATATCAATGGAAACATTTCCTGAGTCTACCAATCAAGGAAACCCCTTTGATGGGAATCCTAGTCATTTTCCTTCTTTTGGAAATACGAGTGCTTCTTATATGGAAATGTTGTCCCTTCCTGAATTGACCATTAGCTTGCTAGTTTGGCTATTTTCGGCCTCAGTGATTCCAAGTTTCCAATCTGCTTTTGAACCAATTTCTCCTCCACCTGAACAACATCAACCTCATGTTGATCCTAAAGTTGACCTCTCTCCATCTTCTCCTATTTCTTCACCTCGTTCTTCCTCTTAGCCTGGTGAAAGTTTGGATTCTAGTAATCAGGAAGCTAAGAAGAAGAAGAAGAAGAGGACGAAGAAGAAGAAGCAAAATAAGTAAGGAAGCAACCAAGCAGCCATTTCTATGGATCCAACTGATGTATAAAAATCTTCCAACCAACCCCGGAAAGTAAAATTCCCTTGAATGTTATGTAAGGATGACCACCTTCTTCAGAATTGTCCTGGTATTCTCAAGGTATTAGAAGTGTGGTCCACAGGTTCACATCGACCTTTGTCATCAACCTTCGGATTTCATGCTAGTGACAAACCCTCAACTAGTAATAATAAGGTCCATGGGAAAAAGGGAAAATTCAAATTTCCTTGTAAGTTGTGTGAAGGTAATCATCTAATCACCTTTTTCCTCTTCTAGATGAGGCTTCCAAAGAGTTGGAAAACCTTATAGCTTCCCAACCTTGTTTTCTAATTGGTTATCAAAATATTTCGCCTAATCATTCACTAGTTGATCATGGGATTGATCAAAAGTCATCTTTGGTCAACCCCACTCTCTCTGAAACTGAGTCTCATGACTCCGTTCTTAACCAACCATTGGCTGATAAAGTGGTAGACTTGGCTCCACCTTAGGTTAACCGTACCGCTCAGGTTCTTCTGGTGTCTTCATTTTAAAATGAACTGGAGGGAAATCCTCTCATTTCTAAGGTGCATGAGAGAAGTTATCATGTTCCCATAGAGCAAGAGAGCAACTCTCTCGTTCCTACGACACCCCCTCCAAGTATTTTGGTCACTTATTTTGATTGGAGTCAACTGGTAGGATATCACCTTCCATTTTATGTGCCTTTCCAAATTATAGTATAGGCTTACCATATGGCCTACCTAGCACAGTCATAGATGAGGGTGCATCTGCTAGCATCGTGTCCTCAACTGCTTGGCAAGCTTTAAGTTCTCCTCAACTTGTCCCTGTCACCCAAAATCTGTTATCTTTTAATAGAGGAACCAATCAAACATTAAACATCCTTCCTAAGTTACCTATTACTTTAAGAGGAAAGACTATCTATATAGACATGATGGTTGTCCAAGGCTCATTGTATCTTAATCTACTCCTTGGATGTGTTTATGTTTATGTCATGGGAGTTCTTGTTTCTTCCCTCTTTTGAGTGATGTGTTTCCCACATGAAGGAAACATTGTGATTATTGATCAACTTACATTCACTGGTCCTGAATCAACTCCCCATCAACCGTCATACCTAAATGGTACTTATATACAAGCAGTATCTCCCCTGCCACAAGTTAATTACATGGCCACCTGTTCCATGCCCACATATATTGATGATCTATTAGGTGATGTAGTACATCATGTACTGGGGCATTGGAGCCCAATTTTTCATTTGGATCCCTGGACATGCATCCCTTCCATATTATTGTTCTTGATGAGAACCTCTTGGAAGCCATGGCCTCTTTTGGTCTGTGATCAAAGAGTTCAAGTAGAGTCCCTTGTCTTGTTTCAAGCTCGTTAAAAAATGAAACAAGGGCCATGAGGATAGTTCTTTTACTATGTCAACCTCGTTAAAAAATGAAATAGGTCCTCATGAGGATATTTCTTTTACTATGTCAACCTCGTCAAAAAATGAAATAGGTCCTCATGAGGATAGTTATTTTACTATGTCAACCTTGTTAAAAAATGAAATAGGTCTCCATGAGCAGAGTTCTTTTACTTGTGTCAAGCTCGATAAAAAATGAAACAAGGTGTCAAGAGCATGGTTTGCTATGTCCTGTCTGTTACATATGTAACAAATCCCCCTGCAGATCGATCTTGAAGATCTCGTAAATCCCATTCAGTCTTTCACTGGTCTCGTAAGTAACCTTCATCATCACTTATTAGTAAAATAGTCTACTTAGTGGTGATAGTGAAGTTTGGGGGCATGTCTCAATGATCATTATGATCAGGGCAGCAAACTTCTCTCAACATTTTATCTTTGTTTCAAGCTTGTGTAAAAATGAAACCAAACCCAAGCATAGTTTGTTTCTGTTTCAAGCTTGTGAAAAATGAAACCATATTCAAGTATACTCAAGCATAGCTTATCATGTTTCAAGCTTGTGTGAAAATGAAACCATTCCCTTTTTACCTTTCGTGATTGCCATTTTATTAGCCTATTTTTTTAGATGAGCCTTGGTTTTTTCCTTTCCATTGTCACCATCTCTTTGGTCGATCACACACTTTCACTTGTTTGTTTTACCATTGCCTTAGGAACATCTACGATGAGTGGTCTTATTAGCCAGCCTCTTGACCATTACTTATTTTGAGAAATTCCATCATGATCGGAACCAATTGTTATCTTTTTATACCACTCGTTCCTCGAGGAGGATTCATCTTTCAGTGCTTTTCTAACTCTCGAAAGATGAAAAGATCATCGAGTACTTGTCTTTTAAAACTAGTTAAATTAAATGAATTGATGTCATCTTGGTATATGTTTACCCCTTTTTCGAGCTGGGATTTACTATTTATGAAAAAGGAACACCTTGGTCGACATGGTTAAGAGGTTCTCTCAAATATTGTTTTCTACATTTTTAGGTTCGAGAGACAAATTACGAAAAGGGACCTGATGGAGTTTTCTTTTTCGTTTCTTTTTCAAACTCTCTAAATATGAAAAAGACACTAAGTTACTCTTATGTCGAACTCGTAAAAATTAAACGACGAAAGACTTGTCACCATGACAAGATCGAGCTTCTCCTTCCTATGGCTCATAAAACTTACTAGGATGGATTCATTCGAAGAATGAACTTATACATCAAGCTTATGTTACCCCCTTCAAGATTGTGATTAAAAATAATTGGGGTACTCACTAGAAATAGTGGGGAAAAAGTGAAAGTGAAACATCTCTTGTATAGGCAGTGTGTCGCTCTTGAACATGACGCTCATTTGTTTCTCATGTCAGGTTTGGGATATCCTCACTCGGTCACTTGTCCTTCTGGATTTGGGTGATTCATTTTTCCTCTCATATGACTATTCCATTTTGTCGTCATGACCCTTGGTCCTTTGTTGAGTCAAATGTTGCGATGCTCCAAAGTTGTGTCGTTGATATTTTCAAGAGAATTCCTATTTGTAGTTTACTACCTATACATTGTCTGAATTTTTGCCAAAACCCTGGATCATACTTGTCTATTCCACTTTATTCCTTGTTTCATTGAAATAATGAGGGAATCTATATGACCCTCCTTCGACGGGTCATTTCCTGTCGACCTCAGATCATCGTACCTTGAGAGTCATTGTTATTATTGGTGGTTTCTCTCATGCATGTTAATGGTTCACATCATTGGTCGTAATCAGGTGGTTTTCTAGCATGTTCGACTTTGACACATTCATTCGCATGTTAGAATTCATACTTTGATCAGGTTGGGATGGAGTGGAAGACCCTGAGTTTTGTCTGATATAAATCAAGTTGCATGGAGTTATGTATTATTCATGATTTATACATGTTTCCTCTATACAGATGGTTGTGACCATACCATGGGACCTTATATCTATAATGATGATGATGATCCTTCTATATCAGTGGCTGCATCCATACCATAGATCTAGACTTTTAGACGATCCTTTTCATTCAAATGGTTGTGGCCATACCATGGATCTTTTCACATGGTCCTTTCTATCCGGATGGTTGCATCCATACTGTGGATTCATGTTTTGATATATACGACAAAGGCATCATATATGTATATGTATTTGTGTCCTTTATTTTTAGGTCTCCTCACGGTGTTTGTTCTAGTCCTTGCACTAGCTCGTAAAGCATCTCAGCCATCACTCCTTGTTCTACCTTCATGTGTTAGAGGGCATCTTTTACACAATATTTTGCCACACCTCTTCCAATTCCTTGCGTCATACCCCAGAGTGCCAAAACCTTGACAACTATGTAGTGTACCCATCCTGATATGCAGTCTAGATCCTCCCTTGAGAACTAATATAAAGTTTCCTTGAGCCTTTTGTGAGAAAAAGGAGCTCACAATCCTAATTTCTGGATCAGCGTGACTATGATACTTCCCTCTCGTGTTGATGGCAGGTTGCACCATATGATCCTTGTGCTACTAGCATGGATTTTAACTGGATACTCATGTTGAACCCTAGAAGGAAAGTTTTCCCAAAGTGGAGGAGAAGTTTTGTGGTCTAGAGGCTTCCAGAACGATGAGCTGAATGATGTTCGTTGTGGATGTGGTCAAATTCTCCAAATAGTACCCTTTGATCTTATCCCTATGAGCTTCCTCCTTGAGATGAGGACCTTCCCCTATATTTGGTGAGATCCTAACTCCCTCTCCCTACCTATAAATTCATCCCCATCCATTCCCAAATGGTTGGTCTCTTATTATTTGCACCCTTATGCTGAGATAGTGCTTACATGCTCTTCATTTTAGCTTGGAGAGCTTGAGCTTGGACTTGGACATTCATTCAAGGAGGGCTTCCAACATCAAGGCCTGGGTTGTATGCTTCCTCTTTTGATTATTAATATATACAATTGCTCGTTCACTTTCTATAAATGTTTGTGTTGATGCTTCATTTAACTTAATACTCCTTGATCTGTTAACTGGGTTGCATTTGAATCATGATGGTTCCACTTTTATGCTTTGTTGTGTTTTTGGCCTCTTTTTCAGGTATTCAAATGTCATGAGCAACAAGGATTGAGCCTGAGGGAGCGAGCAATCAAGATCTTCGATAAGGGAAGGCATCATAGAATCAGAATGAGGTAGGTCTCCTCAATCTTCTTTAATTTCAATTGTAGTCTAGGAAAGTGTCTTGTAGATTGTCTCGTTTGTTGCTAGACCCACTAATTGGGCTAGAGGGATCATCTCTATCCACGGAGAGGATTTACCTTCTCAACAAGGTGAGCAATATCTCTAGGATTTGAGCAAGGAAATATGAGATTTCCCTATCTTTTAGGAGCTAATTTCCTCAGGAATTGCATAATGATATATGAGGAAGTTAGAGGCTTATTTTGGCTAAGTGTTGGTCAAAGAAGGCGGAGATCAGTATTGCAATGTAGGTTGAGTTTCAAGGATTGAAGTTTCCATTGTAATAGGTTCATATTCTCATCTGATTTAATACAAATAGAGGAGGGGTTTTTCCCCATTGGGTTCCACAGAAAAAACTATGTTCATTGTGATTGAAGGATTGCATGTGATTCTATTGTATGTTTTCCTTTCTACAAATTGAATTGAAGAAATTTTTGTCTATTATTTTTTGTATAAATTCATTAGCAGCTACAAATTTTGAGCTATTTCTACACTCTCTCCATCTCCCCTCTCTCCCCCTCCCCCTCCCCTACTCTCTTCTTCTTCTTTCTCTCTCTCAATCATTTTCCCTCTCTCTCTTGCTCCATCTCTCTCAATATTCCCTCTCCCTCACTCTCCCTCTCCCTATCTATCACTCCCTCTCCTTCACTCTCCCTCTCCCTATCAATCACTCCCTCACCCTCTCTGTTATAGGACATTTTGTCAATTCCAACCAATAGGCCTCCTAATGGGATTAATCAACATCATATTCCCCCTTATCATCATTATTGCACAAAACCCTGACCATGTACCTTTCATTTCCTAGAGTTTCTGCCCTGAACTACATCATATGGGCTAGTTTTATGACCTTTGTGTGTTTTGAGTAGTTCCATCATGACCAGAACCTATTTCTACCCTTTATACCACTCATTCCGCCTAGAGGAGTACTCTTTCATCTCTTTTTTACTCCCAAAATATGAAAAGATTGTCTAACACTTGTCTTTTCAAACTCGTAAAAGTAAATGAAAAGACGTCTACACAGTGTATGCTTAACCCTTTTCTGGACTAAGATAGACTATCTATGAAAAAGCAATACCTTAGTCGAACATGGCTAACAGGTTCTCTTGAGTATTGTTTTCTACCTTTTCAGAATTGAGAGACTATCTACGAAAAAGGACATCTAGAGTTTTCTTTTTCTCCTCTTTTTTAAACTCTCTAAACATGAAAAATATGTCGAGTTTTCCCTTTGTTGGACTCGTTAAAATATCAAACAGTGATGGACTTGTTGAACATGACAAGACCGAACCATTCCTTCTCTAGGTTCATTAAATATACTCTGAGGGATTCATCCAAAGGATGACAGATCAAGAATATGTTATCCTCCTCAATCTTGTTAAAAAATAAAGAGGTACTGACCATTATGGTTGGGGAAATTGGGAAAATAGGGTATTCCATTTGCTAATGGTGGCGAGTGGCTCTTGAACATAACACTCTTCCACTTCATCTTTGTGGTTGTTAGGTTGGCTAATATTCTTGTATTTTGGTTATTATACTATTTTCAGAGCCTCCATTTCGGTTTTGGGTCAATACTGGAAACTCCATTTAGTATTGTCATTGTGTTCAAGATAAGTCATTCAGTTGATATCCATTACAATACTCTTAAGAATTCATTCCATGTTCACCTTTCTTGATCCAATTCTATATCAACATCATTATGTCTCAATCATGATACCCATTTTGTGTCGTTGATGGGGGATACATCAAGGCCCTCCTGTGACAGGTCAATTTCTGTCGACATCAGCACATTATCCAAGAAATTGACTTAGAAACACCCCTTGGTACCTCTCCACTTTCATACATCAATGGAAATTTTCCTTTCTCTCGGTAACAGATTTACATCAATGGCCTTCGACCAAAAGACTCTGTGTGTTGTTCTACATCAACTCATTTATTCACACCATATGGATTATACTATAGTACCTTGAGAGCCATTAACATCATCAGTGGTTTCTCTTGCATATGTTAATGGATTACATCATTGTCTAGTAATAAGATGGTGTCTACCATGTTTGACCTCATCTCATTGATTCACATGGGTAGACTCATACGTTGGTTCATCATTTGAAGGAGATAGAAGGCTTCGTCTCTAGCTTCATCTAGTCTGGATGCAATTTTAGGATTATACAGAGATCGCAATGTATGATGGCCATGATCATATGGAAATTCATTTAGTCATGGGTCCAACACTTGTCATATGTGGATGTGTCTTTTGATCATTGTACATGTTACATTAGCTTATGTGCCAAGTATGGGTATGCCTCCCTCAACAACAGATATGTCATGATGAAAATATATTGTAACAGATGAAGCTCGCCAGTTGTTCTTGATCCTGACTTGTTACAAGGTAAAGAACTTCAGTCATCAGTCACCATTTCTGACTTTGCACTTTAAGGGGCACTTTGTTATAGGCTATTTTTTCACATCCAACCAATAGGCCTCCTAATGGGATCAATCAACATCATATTCCACCTTATCATCATCATTTCACAAAGCCCTAAGCATTTACCTTTCATTCCCCAGAGTTTCTGTCCTAAACTATATCATCTGAGCCAATTTTAGGACCAATGCTCCCTGGCCTCCTACTTGACAGTGTTGACAACCAAGTTGCTCCACTGTGGCCTATGTTGATCACCTATAGGTTGCTCCCCTTTTCACCTACCTTGGTTCTAGAAATTCAGGAAATAGAGAGAAATTCTAGAAGCCTCCCATTCTAGAAGCTTCCATAATTTGTTACAACCATTTACCTCAGATAAATCATCTAGATCCTATCCTACTCTACTTTGGAATTTCCATCCCTTATCCTTTGATCCCATCCTCCCATCAAAGGTGGATCTAAAACCTTAGATTGATAATTGGATAAGAACTCCCAACTTACCCCACTCCTCTATATATTTACAGCCTTCCATATGCAAGGGGTTGGATTTTGGAGAGTGATTTTACCCTTATGTTGTTGTGGTGAGAGTTTCATTTCATGCATTTAGGGTGATTGGAGGTGCACATTGTGACAAAGAAAGGACAAGTCAACCTTGGAGGATATTTTCTACAATATCAACACCTATTTATGGTTGTAAACTCCTTCCATTTATATTAATGCAAAGAATTCTATGTTTTCCTATATCTGATGTCGTTATTTCATATATCAATACCATTTTGATCTATTGAATATAGTATGTAGATGATACTGCATAGATCTCATATTTTCTTGGCTTGTGTCATATGACTGTCCAAGCTCTATTTTTTGCAATCAAAGCTGGAATTGGAGCATTCAAGCTAAAGAAGGAGCAAAGCCCATGACGGATTCTAGGTAGGCTTCATACTGTCATCTATTTACTTTAAGGAAAGAATTGTATTACTTGCCTCTCTATTATTCTAGGTTATCCACCAAACCTAAGGGAGATACATTTGTCTACAATCGTAAATCTCATATAACACTGTCTCCCCCTCCCATCTTTGTAGGTCCCACTCCCCCTCACTCACTTTCTACTTGTCTCTCTCTCTCTCTCTTTCTCTCTCTCTCTCTCTCTTCTCTCTCTCTCTCTCTCTATATATAATATATATATTATATATATAATATATATATATAAATTATATAATATAGATATATTAGTATATAATATATATAGATATATATATAATATAGATATATATATATTATATATAATATAATATATAATATATTATATATATATATAAGTATATTATATAATTATATATATATAGATCCTTCCCCTTTATCTCTCCCTCCATCTCCTATCTCTATTTATGTCCCTCCCTCTCTCTCAATTTCCCCTACACCTAACCTCTCTCTCCCCTCTTCTCCCCCCTCCGCTCCCTCGCTCCTCCTCTCCCCCCCTCCCTCCCTCCTCTCTCCACCCCCTCACTCCCTCCCTCCCTCCCTCCCCTCTCTCTCTCCTCTAGCCTCCCTCCTCCCTCCTCCCTCCTCTCTCTCTCTCCCCCCTCCTCTCTTCTCTCCCCCTCCCTCCTCTCGCTTTCCTCCTCCTCTCTCTCTCTCTCTCAACACACAACACACACACACACACACATTTTCCCTCTTCCTCTTTTCTCTCCCATATCCCCGTTGCTCTCAAATCGTCCTGCCTTGCCTCTCCTCCATACCATGTCTCTCTTTTTCTCTCCCTCTACTATATCTCACTTCCACTGCCCCTCCCACTCTCTCCCTTTCACCATTTCTCTCTCTCTCTCTCTCTCTCTCTCTCTCTCACACACACACACACATCCCCCCTTTCTCTCTCCCTCCACTATATCTCACTCCCACTACCCTTCCCACTCTCTCACTTTCCCCATTTCTCTCTCTCTCTCTCTTCCCTTTCCTCCCTCTCTCTCTCTCTTTCTTTTCCCCCTCCTCCCTCCCTGTTATAGCTCCAAATCTCACTCTTGATGTTTTTGATGTTGCACTCATGGCCTAGGGTAACCCCTCCTTCCAGACCTGGTCCAAATATTCAAAAAACAGTTTTTTACTCCCTATACGCAACATTGCCCTGAGCTAAACACGTGTACGTGGGTCTGTGTATACCCAACCCGCGTATATGTCTTAAAACACTTCAAAAAATTAAAACTCCTTAATTTCAGGCGGAGATCATGAGTTTTACCTGTTGATTACCTATTAGTTCCCGTGGCCCAACCATTCCCAACGAATTCCCAACTAAAAAAATACTTTGAGAGAAGTATAAAAGGCTTCATTGAGAAGGCCTAAAGGATGAGAAGAGATAGAGAAATATCACTCTGCTAAGATTATCCCTGACTAGGACTAAAGATCCTTGTGCTTCCTGCACTTCCCCCCATTACAGGAAACCCTTGTTTCCTTGTGTTATGATGTCTTTCTACTACTTGAGATATCTTGGAGTAAGTCATGGAAGGAATTTGTTGAAGGCTTGAGACTAAACAAATCCGGAGGACGGTTCCGCTTGGAGCCTGTGAAAGGAAGACTCAGGTGAAATCATTCCTTTCTTTACTTTAGCTATCTATAATAAAAGAAACACTTGCCTCGTTCTCGATATAAATATTCTTCATGTTTATGATATCAATGTTATGATTCACATATGAATGGTTGTTTTAATTGTATAACTAACTACCTTTCAATATGCTATGAAGATGATTTCTTAATGATGCTTGGTCAATATACGATTGTACTTTCTGGAATTGATTGTTTTGCAGGTTGAAGGACTAAAAAGAACTCCAAGAGGGTTTGGACCCTAGCTGGTTCTTCCCAAACGAAGGACCCCCAGGTGCACCCCTCTTCGGTAGTTTGTTTATATTAGAATCATGGTTGTGTGGAATGTATGTTTTTCTTTGTAGATAACCTCTGATCTGCTAGGGTATCAACCCAAGACCCTAGGGTAATTTATCCCTTAACAGAATTGGCAACTCTACTGGGGACAACAATAATGTTGTTCCTAGTTTGGATTTGTTCAAACCAATCAGGGCTCAGCTTTTTATTTGCTTATTGTCACTGTGTAGTCTGTTCCTGTAGGAACCTAAATTGTATGTTTGATCAATTTCTTCAGACTATTTTTGTTTTTTCTTGTGATCTTTTATATACGTTGTTTTTCCAGTTTACAAAAGCATATATACGCATGTTTCCTTAAGTGAACCTGCGTATATGAAGGTTTCCTTAGGTTGAATAGCGTATACACGCAGTTGTACATCAATACAGTCGTGTATACCCTAAAATTTTCAAGATTTTTCAAATATTTTTGTTTCTGAAAATCTGGCTGCTGGTTTGAATCAGTCCTAAATAGTTACTTTTCTGTTTCAATCTTGATTTTTACAGCAAGTATATGATTTCAAACTCTCTCCGGTTTTGGAAATGTTGGTCTTGTTTTGTTTTGTTGCAAGCGTCATCTTTTTTGTTTAAGCACACAAGATTTCTTACTGGGAATCTTGGCTACTCTGGTCTTCTAGGGTAGAAAGATCGATCTCAATCTTTGTGTCAAATCTTGTTTTGGTGACTTTTTTTTTGCATGTCAAAACTACATCTTATGGCCTTCAGTTTTTCTTACTTTCCAAAAGTTGTTGATTCACACTTTCTTGAAAGTTGTCTTTTTGATCTTTTGGTCTTTATTGCCAAGCTCTTGTTGCTGCTTTTTGATTGTTAAGAGCATCTTGAAACACATTTTTTTTGTTAATTTTTCACTTGTTTTGTGTTGTCAACTTACAAAGTGTTTTGTTGCCTATTCTTCGATCATAAAGTTTCAGTCTTGTTTAGAGCACTTTTGAAAAGTCATTTTTGTTTTTGCTTTTGAAGAAAACTTCTTGAAAACTTGGCTTTGATTTCTTGAACTTGGTTTTCATTTAGTTTCTTTTTCTGAGTGAAAGTGAATTTTTGTTTGTCTTGGAACTTGCTTTTAGTGTTTGGACAAAAATGAGCATTAGCAACTTATATTCTATCTAAACATCTTAAGTGGCAAATTAAAATTGATAAACAAGTTACTTTCATTTCTTGATTTAGAGTAGCCTTAAGTTCAACATCAACATGTACTTATTGCATTAGGATAAATTTGTGCATCTTTTTAGGGCATCCATAGTTTTGATAATTTTTGTGAGTGTGAAGCTTGAGTAAAAGAAAAGAAAAGAAAAATTTGTTGCTTTCTCTGAAGTTCCTCTGAACCTAGTAGAAATTTCTTTCATCGAAGAAAAAAAAAGTGCATTTGCATATAGTTTGGTTTTTATTAATTTCTTTTGCGTAAAAACACCACAAGTTTCATTTCCACTTATCCCTTGACTTAAAGAACAGCCCATTTAAAAACAAGCCTAGTTAAAATACCCTAAAATTTTTTTATAATTGTCAAGTTAGACACACCAACAAGTTTTAGTATATTTTAGGGCCTTGGATTAGGTGAGTGGAGAGAAAACTCTCCAAGGCCATTTAAGCTATCAAACATAGGAGTCTGAATAGTGAGTGCAAATCCAATACTGTTAGGGAGACCAGGAAAGCTTCGGATCTGGTAGTTAAGCACGATGGTTTTTGAAGATAAGGAAGAGAGATGCCCCCTCTCCTACTTGTCAGATCTTACCTCAAGACTATTTCGCCTAGCTTCTGACATGAGTTGGTAACCTTAGTTGCTTCTCCTAGGGATCTACATAGGTGGTTGTGGAGGGGAATCTCGTGGCACCTGAGGTCGACGTTGTATCACTCTCAATGGTACTACTGGAGGGCACCCTTGTGAAGCTTGGCGGCTTGCATCGGCACAACTTGTTGTTAGGAGGTCAGTGTAACTTCCTCTGTTACCTTTGTAGTAGGATTGGGCCGTCATTATCCCAAACTATCTTCGGAAGGCCC
>APFE030553785.1:240037-272878 GCA_000404065.3 Pinus taeda | reverse complement strand
TCCTTCCAAACGTTGTAATTTGTATGCCCATCCAACCTATCCTCCACCCTCAATCCCAATGACATCCTGCTGTCCTAAAACTGAAAAATAGCACTGCTGTAGTAAAGATAAAACCTGCTGTTTATGAAAAATTAGGTTGCTGGAATTTTCTGAGTGAAAAATCAGCAGCTGTAATTTTTCTCTTTTGCTGTCCCAAACTGCTCTTCAGCACTCAAGCTCCGATACCATGTTAAAATTTCTGTTTTCCCACCCCGGTTTTCAGTTTCTCCTTATTTCTCCCATGTAGTTAAATGCCCTTTCCCATAACCATACATTCAACAATGCTGAAAAAATAAATTTGCTGAAAACACAAATTCTGGAAAATTTACAGAATTCTGGAAATTGCAGAAATAAAAATCAGCAATAATAAACAGCCATTAAAACACATTAAAACACTGATATTTTTTGTCAACGTGACCCTGGAAAAACCCCCTACAACTCTTGGGGAAAACCAGTTTGAGATCTCTTCTTTATTTCTGAAAAATGTCTTTTTACAGCAAGAAAATTTCAGCAAAAATTACAGGAAAATAATTTTGATTTTCAGCAAGCAAACTTATCCGTTTTCAGCCCAACGGACCACCTGGAAACTTGTCTTTCTGTTGTTCTGATTTTGCTGAAGAGCTGCCTGGTATGTGTGCCAAATTGCTGCCTCTTTCTCCTTCTTGTCCAGAAATCTCCCTTGCTCTCTTGCTCTCCTTCTCCCAATCTTCTCATGAAAGAATGAATGATCTTTTCCTGCTTTTCCTCCTTTAATATAACTCCAAGTGACTTTTGGGTAATCCAAAGTGACTTTTGGGTGATCTCTAAATCCAATGGCTGAAATAGATTTAGATCAATGGCTGAGATTAAATGCACTTTTAAATCTCACTTTCTATTTTTTAATTCACCCACTTTAATAAAGACCCACTTAGTCATTTATTTCCAAGTCACTTTTCCTTTCTAATTTTACATTAACTTTATTAAAGTCACTTTAAAATTAGACTTTAGTAACTTTATCACTTAAAGTCACTTTTAAATTAGATTTAACTTTATAAAAATTATAAAGTTATTTTAGGAGAAAAATTAAAATCTTTTGGACACTTTTCCCTAGGCCAAAGATCAAAGCCTAAGGGAACCACCTGTCCTCCGGTACCAAATTTCAACAATATTTAGGGCCACTCCTCATGCTACATCCAACCAACACAATGACATCCAAAGAAGTATTTCTCTCTCTTGTGGTTGATTCACTTATATCTCCACTACTTGGACCACTAATAACTTTCTCTCCCCCTTTGACATCAATGGAAAAGGGCTACAATATGCTTTATTTATCTCTTTCAATGAATGTCTAAGGGTCGGGTTGCTACTGTCCATTATTCTTGTGAGAAACTAATGTTTGGTCATTCTCCTGTGCAAACACCTCTTCTAAAGTGTTGATATATCTTTGATGGGGTACTCAAAGTCTGTCTTCAAACTCAACTACAAAAAACATGGGAAAAAACACCTGCAAATCCAAGAATTAGTAAAGCGTCTTTTTTCCTTCTTATAGCTTCTTCTCCACTTCAAGAGTACTTGGAATATATGATATGCTCCCCCTAAACATATATTTTTCCCTTTTATTGCACATCTAACTCTTTTTCCAATGCATCTTTGTATTAATCCATACTGCAAGTGGTATTATTTTCGTTGCACATACCAATTGTTATTGATGCATTTGGCTTGTTTCTCACTATTATTACTACTTCAAATACTATTCTCACTTCTCTTAAGCATATTAATCATCAACTCTTCTTCCCTTTGGATCACACTTCTACTACTAAGGATTGTTGCTTAAATAACACCACTTGCACCAATGATTTGATAACAATTAGACAATACACTAGGAAAAATCTCATAATTTTTTTTCCAGAAAAGAGATTTTCATAAAACACAAGGTTACTCCAACTGAACCAAAGGCTACCACTTGACATAGTGATTCCAAATGATAACCAAGGAACATGCAAAGAAAACCACTTATTTACATGAACTCAATATTGCTAGGCATAATAAAGTTTTCTACTTAAATGAAATAGGGGTACTTCATATAAGATCAAAACCTTTAATTTCCTAACAATCACTCCTCCTAATATGAAATGATATTGCCTGCAACTTTTAATAAACTAGCTCCCCCTGTGCCAATGCTCTCCTATTTTTTTCTGATCTTTTGCATCCACCTTCTTTCTTATACATGGGGATTGAACGTTTGGACCTGATTTCATCTTTGGTCCTCTTATCACTCCATACTTATGTTGTAGCTCCTCTTCTTCTCACAATACAAAATGTTGTTGTGTACTCCCCCAGGAACCATGTTGGTTGAACTTTTTTCTTCTATAATGTTGATATACATAAATAAGCATAATCATATTTGTAATCACCAAAGGGATCTCATCATACCTGAAACCTTCATATGCACCATTCTGTATATTCCCTCTTAATATCTACATCTGACTTCTTTTGGATTCACTTGAAGTCATTCTCTTCTTTTAGTGAAGATGAACAGAGAATTTAGTCTCCTTAAGTAGATTATACTCCTTCTTTTCCAAACCATCAAAGGCTAAGTCCTCAAAGGAACATTACCTTCCATTTTATCATATACCCCTTTTTGAGATTTATCTTGACTGTGCAAGGCTAGAGGGCCCTTCTCCTTCGCCTCCTCTTTCTTTTCCCAAATCCTCTTGCTGCATTTTTTCTTTTTTTGCAAGGAATACATAGTTAAGTTGTTGTTGCGCCTTTTTCTTTCTTGAAACTTACATTTAATGCAACCAATACTTATAGAGGGGTCCACCATGAGGATTAAGAGAATCATTCCTCTTAATTATACTCTGACTATTCGCCAAAGAGAAATAATCTCTCTGATGATTTATTCTTCTACTATTCAACCTGTTGCATTTACATATAGCACTAAAGATGAAATCGTATTTCTCTTATCTATTATTTATGTTCATCTTCAAAGTTTGAGCTACTACATTTGCATGCAGACTCTGAGACGCGTGCCTTGTCTTCTCATATCTACAGTTTCTTGCCTTATGCCCAAAATTGCCACAATTTTAGCATTCAGAAAGATATAAGAATGGGGAAAATATTGCTATATATGACAACATTATTTTAAAAGCCACTATTTCTACCAACATGCTTATTCCTAAGCATCGTATGCCTCTTGGGTCACTAATACCTATCACACTTTCTTTTCTTACATTCCCTTTACATTCTATCGCTTTATTCCCACAATTGTTGCAAGAAAAACAATAATCATGGAATTGACTTCCATACCTAAAAAGATTTTACCTTTGTTGACCATGTCCTTGAGGAATAAAGGACTTATGTTGGTACTTCATGTATCTTCCATGGCCTTTTGAATTGCTTCTTCTAGAAATTATATGCTACCAATACTTCTTCTGGTTTTCAGTGATCCTCATCTACTATTGTTTTTTCCATTGTTGTTGTTGTGTAACAATGTTTTTTCCTTTATTATTGTTGGGACCTTTATTTTTCTCAGGCTAGAAAGTTGGCTCTTTGAGCTTTCCTTTCTTGGAACTTAATTCCCTTTTGAATCCCAACCATACCTTAACAAAAGGAGACCTCTGACTACTGAGAATATCATCCAAGGTCATTGTGTTGTTTTTGAGCCTTTTATATTGAGACAACTCTTTATTGGAGTTTTCTAAGTCATGTCTCAATGAGACTACTTTAGCTTGTAGTCTCTCACAGTAAGATTATCTTTCATTCAACTAATTGGTCAACATCTCATTCAACATTCTAAACTCACCTTTTTGAGCATTTAGATCAATAGTTATTTTGCTCAACTTATCATTCTCAAGCTCATACTCTTGCAATTGCTCCTTTTGCTTGAGATTAACTTCTGAAATCTCCCTAATCTCTTTGAGATCAGAGATCATCTTCTTCCTCAAGAAGATATGTTCATCTAGATCCTTCTCTTCACTATCAAAAATGTTATTAAAATCACAAGCAAGATATAGATCCATTTCTTTATCTAAAGAATCTTGGGAATAGGCCTGAGAAGTGTTCCTACATCATCACTACCAAGGATAGTCCCATTCTCTTCACAGGATTTATTATCCTCTTCTTCAAAGGTACCCTCATTAGTTATTGATACAAAGGTAGGTATTTCTTCACAAAAATTACTAGATGTATGAAAATCCCTATCCTAGATGATAAATGACCTATTTCTTTGCAATTATCACAGAACAATAGCTTACCTTCTGAGCAACCTAGCCTCTCTTATGATTCTTCATCATCATCTCGAGAGTGATGACTAGCTTTCATATTGGAAGAAGGGTCTTCTATATGTGAATTTTCTTTATGGAATGCTTTATTCTTCCTCTTCCTTCTCTTCTTCTCATCTCTAGCGGAAACTTCTTTAGGATTTGACTCGGTACTTGAGAAACAAGGTTCTTCATCCTTCTCTGGAGCTTTGTGGATATCTCCTCCATATAAACATTGCAAGTTGTCTAACATTACCTTTGATGTCTCACGGTGTCTCCCTTTATCAACATTTGATTTTGATAGCCCTTTCATGATGATCCTTTTAGCCTCTGTATTAAATTCATTCTTCTCTCCATATTTTATAGACAACCAAATATCTAAATCAATGGCCATCAAATGCGCTCTCATTGTAAGCTTCTAGACCACGTAGTATGCTCCATTAAAAAATGGAACTCCTTTTGGTGTAATCCAAAATTTATTAACCATGTTTCCTTTTGATCTACCTCCAAGCGATTAAGTTGTTCCTGAAGGAACTTGCTTTGATAACAATTGTTGGAAACAAAATTAATACTAAGAGGGGGGTTGAATCAATATTAAGGATAATTTTTATTTTGATGCCAATTTATACTTTCATTTAACCTTGGAAATCATTCATCTAAGTCATCAACAACAAAAACATGTTTTTAGTAACACAAACCAACACAATTGATGCCAACTGCTATCCTAACAACATCAATTGTCTAACAATCTCCCTCTTTGGCATTGATGGTAACATATCTAGCTATAGACACAAGTTCAGGACCCCATGTCTCCATACTAATTGCATGGTCATATGACAACATAATTACACGTTGTGGGATATGATTAGTAGCCCCATATGACATGGATCACAGGTGGAGCCATGGTCAGATGATGTTGTCAGCGGTCTAAAGGCCAGGGATGATGTCATAATGACATTAGCAACTTAAAATCCCAGGCTGACGTGGTATTAAATGATAGTGACACATGGAATGCAAATTTGGAACTTTCAAGAGGCCAAGAGGGTTGAAAATGGGTGACACATGGACCAACCAGAGACTCATAAAGGAGAAAGCTATTGGTGGTCCAAGCAAGGTAGATAGAAGATAATCAACTGAGAGAGAGAGAGAGAGAGAGAGAGAGAGAGAGAGAGAGTTAGTTCTTTGTATATCATTGTGTTGGCTAGATGTAGCATGGCCATTAATGTGGAGAAATGAGGTATTGCCATCAATTCCAAAGGGGGGTATTGTTGGATAGTTGACTCATAAAGGAGAAAGCTGTTGGTGGTCCAAGCAAGGGAGATAGAAGATAATCAACCACGAGAGAGAGAGAGAGAGAGAGAGAGAGAGAGACTTCTTTGTATATCATTGTGTTGGCTAGATGTAGCATGAGAAGTGGCCATTAATGTGGAGAAATGAGGTATTGCCATCAATTCCAAAGGGGGATATTGTTGGATAGTTGACATTGTTAGGATGGAAGGTGGCATCAAGTGAGTTGGAATGATGTCAACTAGGATAGCATTGATGTCATATTCATAGTATGTTTGGCATTGATGTGGTGTGTTTCCTATTCAGTTGGAGTTGGAGCCTAGTTAGAACCAAAGAGGTAGTAATAGATTTGAAGGAATTTCTACCTCAAGAGTTAGTCCAATTTCTCCTAGAAATGGCACAGTTGGATAGTGCTTCAAAAGATATTTCCAATAGTATGTTGAAGTATAGAAAAGGCTTCCTCTAGCAAAATTTATTGTAATTCAAATTTAGTAGGACAAAATTATATGTTCAGAGGGAGAAATGTATATAGAATTTGCTACAATTGAAGGAGAAACTACAAGAAGATCCAAGGACTTTCTTTACTAATTCTTTGTCTTATAAGTGTCTTTTCCCATGATGTTTGTAGCTAAGTTTGGATGGAAGACTTCAAGTGCCTCATCAAAGAGATATCATCCCTTGAGAAGAGACGTCTGCAAAGGAGAATGCACATTAGCAACCCAAACCTCAGACATTAATTGAAATGAGGAGAGAAATAATGTTGTATCCCTTTGGAATTAATATTAAAGGGGAAGAAAAATTTATTGGTGGCCCAAGAAGAGGAGAAAAAGAGACTTCATTGGATTTCATTGAGTTGGATGGATGTAATATGAGGAGTGGCCATCAATGTGGAGTGATGAGGTATTGCCATCAATCCCAAAGGGGAAGATTGTTGGCCAATTTCCATTGTTAGGATGGTAGGTGGCATCAAGTATGTTGGAATTGATGTTAACTGGGCTAGCATTGATTTCAACTAGGTTATGATGGTAGATGCATAGTGTGTGGGGCATTGATGAGGATTGTTGCTTGTTCAGTTGGAGTTGGAGCCTTGGCCAGATACAAAGGGGGAGTTATATATTTGAAGGAATTTTTTCCTTTGGATAAAAATTAAAATACTAATATAAATGACATAGTTTGATAGTTCTCAGAAATAACTTTCCAACGGTATGCTCAAGTCTAAAAAAGGCTTCTTGGATTGAAAAATATGTTCGATCAAAGTTAGTAGGCCAAAATTAAAATTTGGTGTCTTGCCCATGGGCTTTGCAACATGGTCAACGTATAGATGGCAAGTAGAGGATAGGTGGGTGCACAAGTGGAAAACTAGTGCAACATGGATGAACACATGGCAACAATAGATAGGTGGGTGCATAGGTGGAAAAAAAGTGTAGATTGGATGGACATGTAACCCCAGAGGTATGATCTTGGTGATTTAAAAAGAGACTCGAGTTTAGGTATCCAATGTGATGGGGCACCAGGACATGGTAGCATGCAAGATAGCGAGAAGTGGTTTTATGATTGGCTCATGGGTACACACAGTGGTCCCACAACGCACATCACCCTAACGATCCTAGCAGTTTCCTTTGGGATTCGAGTTTGAATCTTTCTGGAAATCTCCGGGGAGACGATGCTAGAGTCGAAATTTTCATGACACTTAATGTTTTTGTCAAGTGATAATTTGTGTGTTATGGATATTGTCAGCCTTAGATCTTATTACAATGAAAACTTTCGTGGCATGTGATGAAAATAGCTAAGGGTTTAACAATTGCAGTATGAACGAGTCAACAATGTATTTAGCAAGGTCCCTTTATATTTGGTAGTTATTCCAAGAATGACATCGCTTTATAGTTGTGGTTAAAATGAAATGAACAAGTTCACAACGTATTTGGTAAGTTTCCTCTATATTTGGTAGCTTTTGCAAAGGTGGAAACACCCACTAGTCATGGTTAGCATGGTATGAATGAGTCAATAGCATTTGCCAACTTCACTAAGTTTGGCAATGCATCAGAGGCATTGTTGGAGTTAATGGAAAATGTAGATAACAGGGAAACATGGTAGTGAGGACCATGATCTACACAAGAGTTTCAATGGAAATATGAGGACCATGATCTACACAAGAGTGTCAATGGAAATTTGACCATAACTCAATGATCCATGTTGGATTACATTTTGAGCTCTCTAAGCGTCAATTACTAATTATGGAGAACCTCACTGATGTTCAAAGATTTATTAGGAATAATTTAATTTTGGTACTCCTTAAGTGTGCAAGTTGGACTAACATTCAATCCTCAGCATGGGAAAACCTCCAGAGCCCATTCTCTGATTAATGTAGCTACAATGACTAAGAAACATGATGTAATAATAGAGTGGTCAACCATGTCGAAGAACCATGGTCGCTAAGTGAAGGTGATAGAGCCTGCATTAATCCCTATGTTGCAGAGGATCAAAACTTAGGAACGCGGAGTTAGACTATGTGGGGAATGCAACACGTTGTGTGTTGAGTGGAGAGCTCTATGTGTGCAACAACACTACTAAGAAACGCTAAGAGGGTTTCTAGTATAGCCAAGACCAAGAGCGGGCATGTTGACTATATGAAGGCCAAGTGTTGAGTGGAGTGTGTTCTAGAAGAGTGGGTAAAATGAGTAGAGGGTTGTGTGGGTTGTGTATCAATGAAGGTTGTTAAGGTGAACAAATTACAAATATTTGGTTATTATAAAGAGACAAAGTGTGAATGTAGAGCTATCATAAGGCTGAGTGAGAGCCAAAAACAAAGAGAAGTGGTTTCATTATTGAGTGTCAGTTGGAGCCTACAAAACAGGGAATGAGCTTCCAACTTGGTGGATATTTGAAGAGAGCTTCGGGATTGGTGCCTCCTGCAAGTTGGTGGTTGTGAAAAATCCATGAAGCTACAAGTTGGTGCTTGCAAAAAGTCTAAGAAGTCAATGCTTAGTTGGTGCTTCTGGTAGGTGTTGGCATTATGAATGATGTGTTGTCCTTGATGGCAACCTACTTGACATGTTTCCTTTGATGACAACCTACTTGATGAAGATGTCAACAGGATGTGTTTACATGTGACAGAGAGTTTGATCAAAGGCATAGAAATTAAGAGACAAAGAAATGATAAATATGAATTTTGAAGAAGTATATGTAGGTTTGGTGAAGCAAAGTCGAGTATACATAGGTTCTATGAAGTAAATTCAAGTATACACATGTTTTATGAAGAAAAGTAGTGTACACACTCAGGTTTGGTGAAGCAAAGTGGAGAATACACAACTTTTGTGAACCAAAGATGTGTACACATGCGGGTATGAAGAAGAAAAGACACATATAGTTTCCACACAATGGTATTTTAAATACCAAGGGTCCTTACCATGGTATTGCCCTATGGTATTGAGCCCAACAATGGATGTTTTGCTCCCATCTAAGAAAACCATCAGCTGAAGTATGGTTTTGACCTATGGTATTGGATAAGGGCTAAGTTATATAAGGAGATGAAGATCAAAGTGGTAGAAGGTGTGCAAGTGATGAATATTTTATGAATAGTTAGATCTGAAGAAAATATGCATTTAATGGGTTGTTGATGTTTTTCTTGATCTAAAAAAAAATATGCACCCAAGAATTTGATGATGGATGACACCCAATAGATCTAAGATGACAACCTTGATTATGAGTTGATTTGATCAATGTTCTTTTTTCTAAAGCAAGAGACGTACCTTTTATTTCTTTAAACCAAACAAAATTTACAACGTGTACATGTTTTCACCCAACAGAGTGGAGAAAGTCAAAAAAGAAAGAAGTCCTAAAAAAATGATGTCCTTCAACCTCAAAAATTACTCGCATAACATTTTTGAGAATCGACAAAAACAATCTTTAGGATTCGCTAGCCACATGAACCCTCCCCCTGAATACCCTCGTCAACAAACACTTAGTCTGTCATTTAATCTCTGTCGTCCATTCACTTTTTTAATCCGGCGAAGGAGAAGTATATCGCTCCATAAAGTAGCCAGATGTTTAACCCCCTGACCCCACCAAACCATTTGCATCATCCCGATCATTGATCGGGCATGCAAAGATCAGACGGTAGCATTGACCATCACACGCCTGAAATGACCAAAGTTTAATGTGTGATGAGGGTGGTTTTCACATCCATTGCTTATCCATGTGTCAAAAGGTGTATGGAATCACTACCCCGACTGCGAAACGGCCTTCGTCTTGACAGCGGTGTGATCGCATTGAAGCCACTCGAGAAGTCTTTTTAACTCCCGACCCTGGAAAAAAAGGGGAATGAAGCTGCCAGAGCAGGGCCATTGGTCCTTCTTCTCTTCCTTTCTCCTAACAGTGAGAACTGGGCACCCGCCTTGGGGATTCTCGTTGTTGCACCAACCATCTTTGCTGAGACCGCCTCTGGTGTTCTAACTTCTGTAGATCTGTCTGACCAAAAGTGAAAATTCTAGATCGATCTACTCATTGCCTATCGTTTTCCTTAATGTTGTTCTGATACACTTTTTTGTCTTCTTCCGCCTAGTTTTGGCAAATTTCTTTTAGTTCGCTATGTGGCATTGCAAGCCAGCTCGTAGAAACTCTACTATCTTTGCATGTCACCCCTTGGTTAGCTAGAATGTCAACCAATTTGTTGGCCTTTCTACACACATGGAATAATTTAAGTGTGCGTAGTCCCTGCATATGATCCTGAATTTTATGGAGCACCCTTAGTAACCTCCAGTGTTTTCTGGCTTTTTCCGGCCCTGATCCGTGACTAATTTTCTTGGCCACATTGATGACTATCTCTGAGTCTGCTTCTATTATAACATTTTGGCAGTTGTCCTGTTTCAGAATTGCTAAGCACTACTCCGATGCCATTAGTTCCACCATGTTGTTGGTGGATTTTCCTAAATGATAATGGAAAAGGGAGATGATGCTTCCATGTTCATTCCGTAGAACTCCTCCAAATCCAACCATTCCCAGGTTATATTTTGATGCTCCATCAATTTTATATTTCAGAAAACCTTCCGAGGGGGGGATTCCAGAATTCTTTGGCCTTTTCCTTACATGCTTATTTTCCTATCTAGTTCTTGTGGAATGAGCCCTTGCAAGTTTAACTGCTTGAGTATTCTCAATTCTGTTTTGGAGGGAGGATTCTTGGGGAGATCCCTAACTGTAGTACCTACTGTCTCTTTTAACTGTTTTAAGATCTGCTCCAGCAGGCAAAAGGAGGTGTTCTTGTCTGCTTTGAAGATTCTTTTGTTCCTCTCTTTCCACACATTCCATATTATGAAACTTGGCAAAAGAGCCCAAGCAGAGTTGAGAACTTCATTATCTGAACCATAATTCCTCCAATTGTTTAGGGTGTTAGTGATACTGCCTTTGTCTCTGCCTAACTTATTGAAGATGTTGGCAAAAAAATCCCATAACCTAGAGATGAAAATGCAGCTATTGAGAAGATGTTCCATTGTCTCCTCTTGTACTCCACAGAGTTGGCATCTGGAGGGTCCCAGTATACCCCTCTTTCTAATATTGTCCCGGGTTAGTATTTTCCTATGGTGAGCCAACCACATAAAGGGTTTAATCTTTGTCCAGCTTTTGCTCCTCCATAGTTTCTGCCAAATTCTAACCGGGCCTTGGGAGTCCAGCCCTAGGAGAATATATTTTGCTTCCTTGATATTGAAGTTGCCTCTTTGTTGTTACCCCACCTTAGTTGATCCTGCCCTTCGGTAGCAAGAATCATCCTCTAATCCATCATGCTTTTTAGGGTCTCTACTCTGCTATTGAGGGTGTTGTCCTCTCTGCCATCTATTTTCTTCCATGCTCTCCATTTACCTGTATTGTGAGCATTGTCCCAAAAATCTTTTACCTTTACTAAACCTTGGTTGTCTGTCTCTTTCTTGAGGCCCAAAAATTCCTCTTTCAAGAGAATCGGTTCTTGTTTCCATTTATCCTCCCAGAATAGTGCCTGATCTCCATTTCTGATTTTCCATAAACTGTTTTTTTGAACCACCTCTCTATTCTCCTAGGCCTTATTCCATATGGGAGAGCCCTTCATATTCCCAGACATTCTTATTAGCTCAGAATAATGCCAGGAGCTAGCATATTTTTCCTTCCAGATGCATGCCCATTGAGCCTTGGGATCCTTAACCCACCACCACTAGAGCTTGGCCCCAAGAACCTTATTGAGAATCTCTAGATCATCCAATCCTAGACCCCCTTGATTCTTAGGTTTACAAATCTTTTCCCATGACACTAAAGCCCATTTTTTCCTTGTTTCCTCCTTGCCCCAAATAAAGTCTCTTTGTATAGAACTAAATTGTTGTAAGACTCCTTTTGGAACTAGGAGAACTGATAGCATAAAGATTGGGATAGCTTGGAGCACAACCTTTGTAAGGACCAGTCTACTAGCCAGATTTAAAGCCCTGAAAGTCCATTTTTTGACCTTATCTTGCATCTTGATCATTAATGGTTCCATATGCTCTTATGTAAAGGTTTGGCCATTAGAAGAACTCTCAAATACTTAGATGGGAGGTAATCTCTTTGAAAGCCAAGAATTATAGAAACATCTCTCTAAATGGCAATGTGGGTGTTAAAGAAAAAAAAATTGATTTGGTAAGATTGACCTCCATACCTGTAGCCATGGCAAATTCATTCAAAATTTGTTTGTAAGCTAGCACTTCCTTGACTGTGGGAATTCCCTGTAACATGGTATCATCTACAAACTGTTGGTGGGTCAGGACTTGACCATTCTCTGATAGTTGGAGTCCTCGAATTTTTCCCATTTCCTTGGCATGGTTAATGGACCGCCCCAACCCTTCCATCCTGAGGATGAAAATAAAAGGAGAGAGCGGATCCCCCTATCTGAGTCCTCTAGAAGGAAGAAAAATTTCAGAGGGAGAGTCATTAACTAAAATTGAAAATCTGGAGGTAGCCACCAAGGCCATGACCCATCTGATCCAATTATGATCAAAACCATACACGCTGAGCACTTTCTTGATATATGTCCAGTTTGCTTTATCATAAGCTTTGGATATGTCCAATTGCATTATCATATCCACTTTCCTTTTACTATTTAACGAGTGAACCACTTCGTGAGCTTGAATGATGTTATCTAGAATTTGTTTGCCTTCCACGTACCCAGATCAATGTTAATAGTACCTTGACACATTATTTTTCTGTGTATGTCAAGATCTGGGTATGTCTGAAGTTTTGTGATGCAGCGAAGTTTTGTGCTAGTAAATGCAAATCTATACACGGGTTTTATAACTTGAAAGGCTCGTATACACGTGATTTTGATACTGGTAAGTCACATATATATTTTGATCTATACGCAGGTTTGTTTCTTGAAAATTGTGTATAGATGTAGGTTTGTTTTAAGAAAGTGCGTACAAAAACTAGGGTTTTAACAAAAAGGGTGTCTGATCAATCTAATTAGTCTTACTATGTTTCTATTTTCTATCAATGAGGTCTTACTTGATGATCTGGGCTTAATAATGATGTTTTAATTGAGGATTGGTTGATTGAAGAATGTTGAAGCTACTACATGTTTATGATCAAAGATCAGTAATGGTTCTGTAATTATTTTAGAATGATGCAATGGATCTATGTATGATTCAGTGTTTGTTTCAAAGTGACAGTGGTTCAGTTTTCAAGATTCGGTGGTTCACTTTTAGGTTTCAGTCATTTAAGATCTGTACGCGGGTATGCTTTTATGAAAAGCGTGTACACACGCGGGTTTGCTACAGTAAAGTAGCATATATATTTTGATAGTTTATTGAGCTGGGATTTCAATTGATTCAGTAAGTTGATGTAGTGTTTGGGTTCAGTATTAGTATTCTAGTTATAATGATCTAACTGTTCTGGTTGTTTGGGAACAAGTTGATTGATTTGGGTTTCAGTTGATTCAACTGGGTCAAAGATGGGTTGTTTTAGATGATGATTGAGTGATTAGTTTTAGCTTTGATATCTGGTTTTGGGCTTAAATGTTGATAGTGGGTTGAGTCTAAAAATTTGATGAAATGTGACCTACAGTTGTAATGTGTTGTATTAGGTGCATCTAGTATGAAAATTTATGAAACATGGTCCACGAAATTGTTGAGGGTTGGAGGCTTCAATGAGGAAGTTGAAGCTTCCTTCCAGTCATAGCTAGTAAATCCAATTAGGGGGTTGGAGCTCCCTTCTGGTGGGTGCCAGTAAATGAGATCAGGAGGTTGGAGCTATCTTCCAGTGGGTGTTGGAGAATGAGAGAAGGTTGTAGCCTTATGCAGGTGGGTACTTGCATACTGGTATGATTTTGCGCCAGTACAATATTGTAAGAAGTTTTTCTTTATAATGAAAAGAAGATAGAGATGAAAACAATGGTGGTTTTTTTCCCATATTGGGTTTCCACCTTAAATCCTTGTGTTCATGTGTGATGGTTAATTTTTTTCTTATTGCACATGGTTATTATTTAATTAATGCTTAATTAAGTACTGTTGCACTGCCTCAAGATAAACAAAATATGAAATAACTGAAAAATATGTTGTACTAGATATACGCTAGTTGTATTAACAATAGCCACCTACAAATACGAGTTTGCTTCAGTAAATTCGCATCCAGAAATCAAGATATGAAATTGAAAAGTTTAAATGTTTGAAAATATTGATTCACCCCCCTCCCCCCCCCCCCCCCCACCCTATTTGTTCCCAACAATTGGTATTAGAGGAGGTCCTTCAGCAGAAACTTGGTCGCTTGAAGGAGATCCATCAAGATGAGTAGTCATGAAGGAGTATTTTCTATGAAACCTCCTATATTTAATGGAACTAAGTTAGTCTTTTGGAAAGTTAGGATGAGAGCATACTTGTAGGCACTAGGAGATGATGTATGGGAAATCGTTGAAAGTGGAAATAAATATCTAGCCTCTACTCCTTTAGATACTGCATGAAAGAAATAATATGAAACTAATGCAAAAGATGTCAATGCCATCTTTGGAATTCTGGCCGAGTCTGAGTTTGTGAAGGTAATGCAGTTCAACATAGCAAAGGGAATGTGGGATAAGATTATTCAAAGTTATGAGGGCGAGACCAAGGTAAAAAGTGCTAAACTTCAAACATTCATAATATAATATGAGACATTGAAAATGCATGATGATGAAAGCATTGCAACATTTTTTCTTAGAGTAGATGAAATTGTTAATTCCATGAGAAATTTTGGTGAAGAAATAAAAGATGCTAATATTGTTGAAAAAATTTGAGATCTCTGATTTCAAAGTTCAACTCCAAAGTCTCTGCTATTGAAGAAATGCAAGATCTAAAAATTCTCGCACTTGATCAACTACATGGAATATTGACAGCAGTTGAGATGAGGAAAGGTGGTCCTTCAAACATGAGAAAAGAAACCTTCAAAGCTACAACAAAAGGAAAATAAAAGCAAAAATCAGGTTGTGTATCAAAAGAAGAAGAGACAAACTTTGTAAAGAAACTCCAAGTGGGTACTAGAAGATTCAGAGGTAAGCTTCCTTTCAAATGTTTTTCTTGTGGTAGAGTTGTTCATTATGCTGCTAAGTGTCCCTATAGAGAAAATCAGGAGAAAGGAAAAGAAGATGCAAAAATAAATAGGAAGAGGTTTGAAAGCAAGAGAAGTTTTTATACACATTAAGATAATGATGGTCTTTCAAATCGTGAAAAAGGAGAGTCTGATCATGATTGTCACTTACTTACGGCATTTGAAGATAAAGGTAGTAATGAGTTTGATGGTCGGGAAGAAAAGGGTATTTTTACTAAAACCATTGATAGGAATATATCAGATGCAGTGACAGTGACAGGTGTAAGCAAATATTCAAGTTTGGGAGAAACCTGGTTTCTATTGATCAAGAATGAAGAAGACAAAGCATCATCAAGTATGGGTTTTTGCTCAAAATGTGATCCATTTCCTTGTCTATGTAATAATGATAGTGATGATGAGAGTGAAACCAATGAACTTGCACTTACAGGTAAAAGTGAAAGTAAGCACTCTAAAGAAAAAATAGATTAAAAAATGATGCCTCTAGAAGCATCAGATCAAAGCAAGTCAAAATCAATGGACAATACAGATGTGCCTATGTTGAGCAAGGATAATTATCAACAACAGAAAGAGAAGATGAAGTATAATTTAACAAATCTTGATGTTTGGCATCTAATATGTAATGGCTACACCAAATTTCCCCCATTAGACAAGGAAGTGCAAAAGAATAGTAAGGCTTTGAGTAACATCTTTTTATAGCATATATGATTCAATATTAAATAAGGTTATGCATTATACTAATGCAAAGCAAGTGTGGGATAAGCTACAAGCAATACATGAAGAAGTCCCAAAGGAAGATTCCTTAGGTAATCCTATATCTAAAAATGTGTCCAAAATGACAGATGGAGTTGTTGATTCAAAAGAAGACAGCTTAGAAGAAATTTTTGATCTTAGAACAAAAATTGATCTTTCTTTGAAAAAGATTGTTAATCTTAAAGATAAGTTGCAGGCTTATGATAACAAGGATCATCTTGGTATGGTATCTAACCAATATTGTGAAGGTGTTGAAGCTGAGATCGTCTCTCTAAGAGAATATCTTGAAAAATCAGATAAGCGGAATGAAAAACTACTTCAAGCATTTGAAGAACAAGAAAATGGGTTGAAAGAAGAGATTCTCAAATTAAAACAACAAATGGAGGAAGGAAGAAAGGTTGAACAGATTATAAATAAGTTGTATCTAGAAAAGGACAATCAATATCAGGTTGAGGTAAACATCCTAAAAGGTAGATTAGAAGAAAAATATAAACATTTGTGATTTCAAGATACTTCTAATATTTTGGATAATATTATTAGTAGTCAAAGGTCTCCTACCATCAAATTTGGTCTTGTTTTTCATGAAATTGTTGAAGGAGAATATAGTTCACCAGCTGAGGCAAGGAATTCTAATGAAAAATATGAAATTTTCAACAAAGAGATAAGAAGTCAACCTCGTCAACAACCAAGGAAAGAAAATCTTCAAAGGAAATCATTTACTCCTAACTATAGAAGTGTTAATTGATTTTCTCCTCTGATCAATAATGTTGAATGTTTTATATGTCATAATTATGGACATGTTGCAACGAAATGAAAAAGTAGAATGTTTCAAGCTAATAACTACCTCACAGAATATCATCAACTTCCAAGTACTTTAAGGGATATTTTTTTCTTTCAATATGTTTGGTCACAAATCCATTGATTGCAATAGAAGGAATATGAAACATATAATATGTTATCCTTGTAACAAGTTTGGGCATGTAGCAAAAGAATCCAAGAACAAGTTTTTGGATCACCGCAGACAACATGGTAAGCAACTAGATAAGAACATTAATGTTAGAAGACCTGAAAAAGATGGATCCACCAACATTTCTCATAATAAGTAGGAAGAAGAAGAACATATAAGGTGTGGCCTTTCTCTTTACTCATTTGAAGATGAAGATTAATGGTACATAGATAGTGGATGCTCTCATCACATGACTGGAGATAAGAGTAAAATGGAGTCTCTCAAGAAAAACAAACATGGTAATGTTATTCTTAGAACTAATGTTTCAGCAAAAGTATTGGGACAAGGTAAAGCCAGAATTAATAAATCTAGAGGAGCAACTAATGCTTTATTATTTCAAGGGCTAAAGCAAAATATTCTAAGTGTAGGTCAAATGGAAAATAAGGGAAATATAATTGTGTTTACATCAACCAAATGTAAGGTTATGAATGAAGTAACTGGAAAAGTCATAACAAGAGGATACATAAACCCAAACAAATTATATGTGTCTGAAGAATGGAATTCTAACAGATATGAGAAAGATTCTGACTCAGAGTAAAAGAAGATCGTGCCCATTGCAATCCATTATTTCTTAAAAGAATACTTCCAACAGTGACTACAGAAGTGGTATGAGGTACTTGACCTCATGAGAACAAAAGATGATTATCAGGTCTTCAGGATCAGTGATGTGTAATCTCAGGAGGAGTAAGACGTGTTTTGTCTTGTTGATGATGATTCCCATGGTTGTCTTTCATTTTCATGTTGCTTATACTATTGACAGTGCCTCTTGTGTAGTAACAGTAAACATGTAAAAATATAACAAACTTGGGGGGAGCTAAAGGTGTGAAATTTAAGTATTTCACTTTCTGTACATGAATCCTATAAAGAAAAGTCACGTGTATATGCGATTTCTGAACTGAATATTCGCGTATATCTTGGTATAATGAAGAAATAGTGGGATAGACTCAGGAAAAGGGTCTGATATGCTTTAGTGAATTATTGTTTGGCTTTTATGTTCTGATTGTTGGGTGAGGAGCCTGATTATCTTCTTTATTCAGAGGTATCACCACATTGGACCCTAGTTCGTAATGTGGCATCAACGTCGATCACAATATTTGTGCTACAAGGGGGGTCCACGGGGGCTAGCAGCAATCTTTAGGAGCCCCACGGGGGATTGGGGGTTGTGCCCCCGAAGCTAAAAATAGATGTAAAATTGCCTTGTAAAATGTTCTAATTTCGTAGTCAATCTAGGTCGTTCATTAGGTGAAGATCTTACAGTAGAAATTATGTTTAATTTAGGGTTTTTTTCCCTAGAAGGCAACCCCTCGCTATATATGAGGGAATTGAATCGTGTCTATGTAGATTGGTATTCTGAGTGAGAAAGAGAGAGGATATTGTGTGAGATCGAAGAGGGAATTACAATGAATCTACTGTAGGTTGTATCTCTTCATTTTGTTGGATAATATAAAAGGAAGGACTGGTTGTCTCTTCATGGACGTAGCCCAAATTGGGTGAACCACGTATATCTATGTCTCTCTTGTTTTATGTGTTTTCTTTGTTTATATTTTTGCAATATATTTTGTGTTCCATTTCTCTGTAATATATAATTTTCTAACACTGATGGTTGATGATTACAATCTGTTGATGCTATTTAGAAGTGCTTTTGGCTTTTATAGGTTGTTGATAGCATCATGGATGACTGATTGATGAAGATACTTTGAAGTTCTTACTAATAAATGAGATGATATGATCAGATCTAATAGTGAACAGTTAGCGCAAGTTTAGGGGGAGAGTTTGTTATGCTTCTAATAATGCATTGTTGGAATTATGTTTGCTTGATACATAATGATGCTTATCAATAGGTGATGCTTCTTATGTTGCTAAAGTTCTTGATTATGGTATCTGCTTGAGTTGCATATTGGTGAAATAAGTTCTTGATGAAGTGGTGTTGGTGTGATAATTCTTATTTATATGAACAATGATGTTGCTAAGACATGGTTATTGATATGCTACTGCTATATCTACTGGATGATACTTGGAAACATGGCATTTTTTATGATGATGAGGAATGATGCTACACTGCCATATCTTACTTTATGATGATATGCTTAGTCCTCACATGTCATATCTATCATTTGATATAAAGGTCATTTAAATGCCTATAATGTACTCATTGTAAAATTAAGCCATGTATGGAGTATTGTGGTCAAGTCCTTTTGGACATATGATGTCCTTTGTAACCCCACTATGCTTGGGAATTTGAAGTAATAATGATGTCAAATATGTAAACCCACTATGATTGGGTGATTGATGTAAGTTTGAGTCCTTGGTGATAGGACAAGTCATATGAGTCATAACGTCATGTACTTCATTGTATATCCTTTAGAAATTTTAGAATGTGCTCAGGGGGAGCATGGTCAGTCTTCAGTGTTCGTACACAGCAATTCAGATCTGCAGAAGCTTTAATTTAGCATTGGTCATCCCTTTGCCCTTGATGTCAAAGGGGGAGAGTAACGTAGTGTTTGAAAATATTGGTGCTTGGCTTAATGTGTTTTACAAGTATCTAGAGGTTGTGGCAACCAAACACCAAAGTGGTTGCCATCAAGTCCAAAGGGGGAGATTTTTGGCATTATGACTAATGTGATATCCTTGATGGAAACCTACTTGATGAGTTGTCCTTTGATGACAACCTACTTGATGAAGATGTCAACAGGATGTGTTTACATGTGATAGAGATTTTGATCAAAGGCATAGCAGTTCAAAGAGAGAGAAATGATAAAGATGAAGTTTGAAGAAGTATACGGAGGTTTGGTGAAGCAAAGTCGAGTATACATAGGTTCTATGAAGAAAAACTGAGTATACACAAGTTCTATGAAGCAAAGTGGTGTACACACTCAGGTTTGGTGAAGCAAAGTGGAGTATACACGAGTTCTGTGAGTCAAATCGAATACACATGCAGATATGAAGAAGCAAAGACGCGTACAGTTTCTGTGCCATGGTATTTTAAATACCAAGGGTCCTTACCATGGTATTTCCCTATGGTATTGAGCCCAGCAACATATGTTTTGATCTCGTCTAAGAAAACCATCAGTTGAAGTATGGTTTTGACCTGTGATATTCGATAAGGGCTAAGATATATAAGGAGATGAAGATCAAAGTGGTAGAAGGTGTGCAAGTGTTATAGACATTTTTGGGCACTTCAACTGAAATCATAAATGTCCATAAACTGAGGGCTTCTAAGTCCCTAAAAGTGTTGCTTCACTACCTAAAGGAACAAGGTCAACTGATTACATCATCTCCCAGAAGTTCTCCACTAAAACTGCTCTAAATGGTCAAACTGGACCATACTGAAAAACTCAAGTAGAGGTGCGATGCATTCACCTTCCATATATAGGGGTGTGATGCTACTATTTACTCCTCCTGATAGGTGTATGGTCGGAATGGACAAATCGCAGGACAAAATCGAGTGGAAGATCATGGAATCTTCAGAAGCTTCCCCTTGAACACTTCCACTCCATTTCGACAAGGATGAGTAAAGATAATCATTCTCCAAGTGAAGTAGGAACTATCAAAGAGAAGACACTAATCAAGATCCCAAAAGATGACTCACCTCTCTGTAATCATCTATATATGCATCCCTCATCATAGAGATTCAGAGGCTGGAATTTTGTATCTTATAGAGAAGTGTTGTTGGTATTCTGGTGTACATTCATAGTGTTGGGTGATCTAGATTTGCTTGAGGTGAAGAAGGGCTTCCTAGCTGGAGGATGATGTTGGGTCAGAGCTCATGGTTGTAATCCTCTTGCTACTTTTCATCTGAATAAAGCTATTCTTGTTTCCTTCCATATTCTTGTGTACTTGTTTATTTATGCATGTATATGGTTAATACACATTTGATCCTGTATTATTCATGAATTTAGATCCTTGTTTCTTGCATAGTAGTATGTTGTTGTGATTCCACAGGTTCTTTTGAAGCTGGGCAGACAAAGGAGAAGCGGCGAAACTCTATCAAGGAAGAGAGGAAATCAAGCGCAAGACTCAGGTTGGCCCTCTTGGTTCTCCTCTCGTCTATTTTCATAAAAGGAAATAATAGTAGACTTTGATTGTTTGTTTCTAAGATAGCCACCCATCTTAGTGGGAATAGTAGCATCTGAGTGGACACTATTCCCGTATAACAAAATGGCGACTCCGCTGGGGAGAAACTAGATTACTTGTTAGCTTATCTATCCTTGTTTCTTTTATAAACATACATACGGAGCCTGAAGTCAAGCCAGCCAGCCTTCGAACTGCATTTGTCATACAAATGCAAATTAGATCAATGTCGCTTCAGTCTATCTCCTTGTTTTTTTTATGAATTAAACAATAGATCTGCAACCAATCTAATTGCCCTGAGTGGTGGCTCTAGTAACCTCTTAGATCACCCCTGTGTTTTACATACATTGATCTTTACTTATTCAGCCTAAACACCTGAACTAGATTGCAAACTGTGAGTGAAATATCATTCAAAGTCTCGCACTGCTACCATCGCACCCTGCCTTCAAGGCAGCCTATATGCATCACACTTCCCGAGTGCAGTAGGTGCACTGCATACTGAGTTCACTATGTAACAGGTGCGATGGTCAGGGAGGGTTAACTTTAACCTCCAACTGTGGATTTTTCTCACTATTTTCAGTCTTATTCAAGAGTTTTGTTGTCTGTAGTCAGTGTACTTCTGTGAAAACCCCCTTCTCTTGCATTATTCTGCCTCCTTAGTGCAAAGAACAATAAATGTTTTTATGTATTGTGCGTCGTTTTTAGTTATCTTTTGCAAAAAGTAGCATAGTCGAACTTTCGTCTCTAGATCTGAAAGTGTCGTAGTTGTCATTTTCAGTTTTAGAAAGCAATCCCATTGTTATGGATAGTCTATTATATAGTTATTATTGCATAGGATTTGAATTATTAGTTTTAAAGTGTTGAAAAGCAATTCCCATTTCAAAATCACAAAGTGTCTCTCTTACTTTCGCTTCGTTTTGAAAAAGAATTTTGTTGAGTACTGTCGCTTTAAAAGTAATTCAGTTTTGCACATAACTTTCTTAACGTCATTCACACATTAAAAGAGCTGAAAACAAATACATGCATGTGCATTTGCATTTTGATTGCTTGGCTTGATTTAAGACTGTGCATTTAGCATGTGCTCTGTGCTCTGTGAAGAAAAGATTCTTGACTTTCTTCCCTTTAGTAGCTAGGATTTTCATTGCTGAAAGAAGATAAAATGTTTGTTTATCATCTTAGACTGCTTTTAGGAATTATAATATACATCCGTGGTGAACCTGAAAGGCAAACTGTTAAGCAAGAATCCACTTAAAATAAATCCAATGAATCTAACAACGCTTTGGAACTTAATGCACAACATTAGAGGTCTAGGGCTAGAGACGTATTCCGACGTCGTTAAAACCTGGTAACTGTTGCTTTCAGTGTTGGTTGGGTGATTCCTCCACTCTAAGACGGCAAGTGCAGTACGGCTTGGCTCCCACATACCGTCGCGTTATATTGGGAATCACAATAGGCTACATCCTTTATCCTTTAGGAAGTCGTGTCGCCACCCCTATCGATGCAATTGCACCGGAACACAGCATTAAGGAAGATTGACTGCCATACCGTAAAAAGTATTCTGCGGTTTTGCGATTGGTTTGGTAATCCTCTCTGCCTAGATCTCCAGAGAAGTCCATTTTTCTCCTTTTCAGACTCCTTAAAGGAAAAGGTTCTCTGAGCACTTGTCACTTCAAGCTCAATAAAAATCGAAGGCAACTAGAGTCATCTTTTGTTTTTTCTTGACTCTTTAAAATTGAAAAAACAAGTTGTGTTAAAGCGTCTAAAATTCATTTAATTCGAAAAACATGTTTCCCTTTTTATTTTGAGTTGATCAAGTAATCCACAATCGTGGAAGAAAGTCAATCAAAACCCCGTCGTTCGCGGAGACTTACGAGTCAACCGTCGTTGACTCCGGAAGCGAAAGCATTCCGAACAAAGCGAACTCATTTAACCGAATCGAAGTCCCCTAGGTTGGTTGGAGCAAGCACTCTGACATCCTCAGAGACTCCAGTTACTCTGAACATTTCTGGAATCCCTGCTTCTACAGAAGAAATTCTGCAACAGCAAAAGGACATTACAACTGATCCTAGTGTGACGGTTAACACTTCTATTCCTGAACCGACTCTGTCTACAGCCGATTCGGAAGGTGTTACTCCCCAACCGCCTACTGCTGCAGAACTTACATCTTCTTCGGCACCAGAAATATTTTACAGACCTAACGGTCTGCCTCTTCCTCCTGGATTGATTGCCATAGAAGAGATTGTGGAAGATCCTCCATCTAACACTCCAACGCAACTTGGAGCTGGGATCGCCCTGTATCCTTCTTTATCAGAAAATATTCACCCACCCTCGGAAGTTCCTGAAGAATCGCTGAGGAATCTTTTGGATAGACTTAATATGTCTGAACAACCGTCAACATCAAGGACTGTGTCACCCGACACAGCAATAGTAGAAGCTCCTTCTATTCCGACAATGTTTGCCGGTGTGCCATCTATCCCAACCAACTTTCAATTGCTGGATGGAGTCCATCCTGGGACTATTTCGACAGTATGGACCGTTCCCATTTGTTTGTCTCGAATTATATTTGGAATCTCTTACGTTGAGTCTCAACAAATTGATCTGTCACAAGGTCAATTTGGGCAAACTGGTCCCCAAAGGAAAATTATTCCTTTGAGCACTGGATTACCGTCGTATGGAGGATCATATACCCTTTCATTGTCTTCCCCAGATAGGGTTATGTTGGAATCGCGACTAGCAGTTGGGTACCAATCCTGTCTCAATAACCAAGAGTTTTATGCTTAATACAACAAAGTTCACCTATGACAAACATCCCCACTACGCCGACTATTGAGGCAGTATCGCAAGTGCAAGCACCACCAGTTTTATTCCAACCTCAAGTTTCGCAGGTTGCAATACAACAATCTCTTGTACCTCCGACACAACCACAGTCACCCACTAGTGGAATGGCACAGGTTCAAACGGGGAACACCAATCCCCATCTTGGTCAAACAGTCAGTGCTGGACAACAGTCCATGGCTTCACAACCATGGCTGGTGCAATACCAACAACCACAATTCTAGTAGGCTTACCAAGGATATGAGCAACAAGTCTTTGCAAGTAATGGGCAACCGTATCAACCATATCATAATGGTTATGCCCATCGACCTTACCAAAGTTACCAACATCAAATGCATTATGCTGGTATGCAAAAACCCACAGCTCAAACAATTTTGTCTTATCCTGGGTATGCTCAACCAAGCCTGAATCAACAGTTTCCCTTCGTGGAAACTCTAGAGTTACCGGTTCTAAGTCGACTAACGAACGATCCAATTGCCTACGCCCCTTGGTGGCCAGCGATTCCGCATAAACTTCCGCCATATATTCCTAAATTTAATGGAAATCTGGGCGAAGACCCATCGAATCATGTGATGACCTTTCATCTATGGTGTTCATCAAACACTCTCAATGATTATTCGATTCGGCTTCGCCTCTTTCAACGCATGTTAACTGGTCTAGCAACAAAGTGGTATATCGAACTACCTAGAGCTTCATTTGATAACTTCAGTACCCTAGCCACAACCTTTTTAACCCATTTTTAGTTACCTATCAGGTATGAAATAGGAATTGAGTTGCTTACCAATTTCAAACAAATGACAGCCACTCACATATCCGATCATATTCATGAGTGGCAGCATCATCATAGACTGGTAAAAACATATGTTCGTGATCAGCTATTGGCTGAATGGTTTATTATGTCACTGTTACCCGCTATTACAGAAGATCTGGCAAAGGGGGGAGTCATCACTGAAGAGCAAGTTATTTCTCGTGCACAATATCTAGACTTGATCTATACTCAGTCTGGCACGCTCTACGATAAAATCCCTGACGCTCCTAGACTAGAATTCTCCATTCCTCCACCTCCTAAATCAAACAAAGACTCTCATGCCGGCAATGGTGTGATAGGTATGACAAGCACTAAAACTGCAAAGGCCACATCGAAAAAGGCCCGCACAGTTTTGAGTCAAGATGCAAATGAGGAATTTCTAGCCTCGGAAGTAAATGTCGTGTCAACAGACAAAGGCAAAGAAACCAAGCAACCAGGAGGCAAGAAGAAAAACCAGGGAGACTAATCTCCTAGAAAATCTTCTGCAAACCCTTCTGGGAATGTGAAACCAAAAACTCCATGTCATATATGTGACGGGGATCACTGGACACGAGACTGTCCATTTAAAGAAGAACTTAGAAAATCTTTCAAAAGTTCAAAAACCTCAGTTGTATTGACTGATCCGTTTCCAAACCCAGGAACAAATCTGGTTGCTAACGAAAATGCTTCCCCATCCCAAGTGCTAATGTTTTCAGTCTCGAAGCAACTAAATGATGCTCTAATAACGACAAGGAGTAAAGATTATGGGAATCCACAGATGTTGAACAAAAAGGATAACGATCAACCTAGTAGTTCAACAACGACTTCAACAGAAGTCATCCCACCCATCATTCCTGAATTAACGATAAAACTGCCAAAGGGAGTGGTACACAAATCGACGTTTAATCCCCATGCCCAAGCAGCACAACACTATAATATAGTGGAGGATTTAGCTCAATCGCCATCCACGATGTCGACTCTTGAGGTATTGCAAATTGCCCATTCCAAAAGAAGGCTTTATTATCAGCAATAGGTGGGATAGACCCAACGGATTCCAATCTTGTATCTTTTAATCATGAAGGATACGACCCTCAGTTACCAACTCAGCTAGCTTTCCTCATTCAAGCGAAAGCCCTCAACAAAACTATTCATAGAAAAATTATTGATGAGGGGGCATCCACATGTATCATGTCAATGAGTTTCTGGAAAACTCTAGGATCTTCTTCCTTGTCGCGATCATCAACAACATTGAAAGCATTTGATGGACGAACATACACCCCGTATGGGATACTAAGTAACTTGCAAGTCGAACTGGGGGGCAAAACAGTAGAAATCGATGTTGAAGTCATCGATGGGAATCTTGATTACAACATCCTACTAGGAAGACCCTGGATATATGCCATGGCAGCTGTTGTGTCGACCTACTTTAGGAAAATTGCATTTCCTTCCCAAGGAGGAATTACAATCATCGACCAACAAACTTTTCTCCCCAACAGTTCGCAAGTTACGGGAAGCATTCCGATGATCCATGGAATCCCTAGCATGCTTCATAATATTGGAGTAGGCCTACTAAAAGACCCTACGTTGATGGGAACTTTTACCCTACCGCCTCCTACGAATTCGGCGGAAGTGGCTAATGTAGGAACCTCTAATATGATATCTTCCATTCAAAAGATGTCAGAAAACGATGTTAAAATGGATCATTCACAGGTTTTGCCTCTAACCCCACTGAAAATATTATAGCAATCAAGGTTCTCAGCATGGGAGGAAAACCAGCATCAGCGCTCGTCAAGCGTTTGGATAGATAGATCTAAGGAATATGGCACCCTTTCACATCCTTGGTCACGAGTACACTCTACAAACGAAGGAATCATTCAATCAATGATGATTGATGGGGCACCATGGGAAGATTACCACCATCATTCCCATCTTCCGACTTGGAAAGAAGATAATTCCGGCGACCTACACAATCCTTCAGTATTTGACTTTTTGACGAATATTGTAAACACGGTGGATTCCGAGAGAAACCTATCCAATATCGAAGAGACTATTTCCATAAATATCTCGACAAAAACAGATGTTGTAGAGAACATTCATGTTAGCAAATATTGTTCTTCTTCCGAACTGGAAATATATAGCACTCTCTTTCACGAGCTTAGAGATGTCTTTGCTTGGTCATATGATGAAATGCCAGGTATTGACTCGAGCATAGTTGAACACAAAATTAAGATGTATCCAGATGTCAAACCCGTACGACAGCGGCTAAGGCAGGTACACCCCAAGAAAGTCGTTGCCATCAAGGCGGAAGTTGAAAAACTCCTCCATGCTGGTTTCATTTACCCCGTTCCTCTAACCGATTGGGTATCGAATATTGTTCCTGTGATGAAAAAACAAGGAACAATTAGAGTGTGTGTCGATTACAGGGGTGTAAATCAAGATTGCCCGAAAGACAGCTACCCTACACCCTTTATTGACCAGATACACCCTTTATCGACCAGATAATTGATGAATGCACCGGATGCGAAATCTTTTCATTTATGGATGGATTTTCCAGGTATGATCAAATAAATATCCGCCCATAGGACCAGTCAAAGACTGCATTCATTTGTCCGTGGGGCATATTCGCATATCACAAGCTACCCTTTGGTTTGAAGAACGCAGGGACAACTTTTCAAAGAGCAATGAACTATGCTTTCTATAACATCAAAAACATCGTTCAACCTTATCTCGATGATCTCCCAACTCATGCGCGAAAGCGGACCGATCATCTGCGCCATTTGAGAGCAATATTTCTACGTTGTCGACACTACAAGATACGACTCAATCCGCACAAATGTGTGTTTTGTGTCAGTTCTGGTCGTTTACTTGGCTTCGTCATCTCAAAGGATGGGATTCGTCTTGACCCTTGCAAGGTTCAGGCAATCATCGATTTGCCTCCACCTTCAAACCTGCTTCAGATTCAGAAACTCCAAGGGAAAGCAAATTTCCTCAGGAGGTTCATTCCAAATTACGCCGAACTAGCTAAAGGTTATACTCGTCTTTTGAAAAAGGAAGTACCCTTCATTTGGGACCAGGTCGCGCAAGCCTCCTTTGATGCTTTGAAGAAATATCTAATATAAGCGTCATTAATGTATCCTCTTGATTATCAAAAAGACTTTAAACTGTATCTGGCTGCAGCAGATATGACCATAGAAATGGTATTAGTTCAAGAAGACAATGGAATAGAACATCCTATATATTATTTAAGCCAAAACTTAAATGATACAGAAATGAAATACTCCTACATTGAAAAGCTCGCTCTCGCAGTTGTTCAAGCGATACAAAAATTTCGACACTATGTCCTCTTCAGGAAAACTACCATTTTATCAGATTGCAACCCCATGACTTACATATTGTCGCGACAGTTGCTGGGGGGCAAATATTCAAAATGGATAGCTATTCTACAAGAGTTTGATTTGGAATTCAAAAAATCCAAATCAAAAAAATCCCTGGTATTCGCGGAGTTACTATGAAACCTCCCATTGTCGTCCAACGATGCCACATCTGAAGCAGCAATCGTGGATGAAAATTTGTTTCTGATATCTTCAAGCAATCTTTGGTATGGAGATATAATTATTTATCTCCAAACACAAACATATAGGTCTAATACCTCTCGCTCCGAACAGCGGCGTATTCGATACCAAGCAAAAGACTACATGATCGTCGGTGATTCTCTTTACCGTCATGGTATCGATATAGTTCTGCGGAGGTGCCACACCCTTGAGGAGGCCGAGAAAGTCCTGAATGACTGCCATTCAGGCACGTGTGGGGGGCATCAATCTATTTATGCTATGACGCAAAAATTTTTATGAGCAGGATACTTCTGGCCAACAATGTTCAAACATTGCATAACTGCAATTAGAAGTTGTCATGCTTGCCAAATTTTCGATAGCAAAACTAGAAGACCACCCGCACCACTGCAACCAGTAGTAGCTATTGGGCCATTCACCAAATGGGGCATAGATTTCATGACATGTAACCCCACCTTGACCGGGGGGCATGGGTACATAATAGTCGCAGTGGACTATTTTACCAAATGGGCCGAGGCGATGCCTACATTAAACAACAACGGCGAAACAACTGCCCTTTTCTTTTTCAATTACGTAGTCTCCAGATTCGGTGTTCCACAGGCCATAGTCACAGATCATGGATCACATTTTCGCAATCACATGATGGTTGAGTTGGCTGCCAAATTATGATTGTCCCACAACAGCTCTACTCCATACTATCTGCAAGCTAACGGACAGGTTGAAGCAATCAACAAAGTCCTAAAGCGCATGCTGCAAAGAATGATCGGAGTGCACAAACGGGATTGGCACCTAATCATGTACTTGGCCTTGTGGGAATACCATACATCGGTAAGAAATGCAACCAGATTCACACCTTTTCAATTAGTGTACAGTCTGGAAGCAATCTTACCGGTTCAATGTGAAATCTCGTCCCTCAAACTCGCAGTCGAACTTCTCCCCGAAACCTCAGAAGAAGAGGCTCGTTTCTTGGAACTGATCCATTTGGATGAAACCCTTCGTGATACAGCTTTAGCTAATGAGGCTCATAAGAAACGAGTCAAAGCACAGTTTGACAAGAATGTCAAACCTCGCGTCTTCTCAGAGGGTGACCTGGTTTTACTTTATGACCAGGAATCTGATAAATTGGGAGCAGGAAATTCAAATCGTTTATGGATGGGGTCCCTATATTGTTAAACGATATTAGCAAAAGGGCCTACGAGTTTGAGGACTATGATGGATTCCACTGGTTGCAACCTTGAACGGGTTTGTACCTCAAGCGTTACTATGCTTGATTTCGCATAGTAATCCTCGTGCTTTTGTTACATTTTTGTTTTCGCCAAGAGCATTTAATTTGGTTAAGTAATCCACTTTTTGCATTCGTTGCAGATGTTGAACCTACTGGAATCATTCGTTGGATATGCCAATGGAGCAAGTCATAGTTCGCGGAACCTGTCTTCTGTGGCATGGGCCATTTTCAATCCCAATGGCGAGTTAGTAAGTTTCAGAGGAGTGTGTATTGGTCGGTCTACGAACAATATTGTTGAGTACAGCACACTGATAGAACTCCTTTCTAATTCCATCACACATGGCATATGTTGACTTGTCATCAGGCTAGACTCACAGCTCGTCATTCTACAACTCACCGGCATCTATGCTGTACGAAATCCAGCTATCTATCGCATGTTCATAAGGGTCAAAATTTTGGAAAGATAGTTCGATTTCATCCAATATCAACATATTCCCAGAAGTTTAAACACATTGACAGACTCATTGGCAAATTATGTGTTAGATTGACATTTGCAACATTTATAAAAAGAAGCATCACATCAATATATGCAGCAGGATTATGTAACTTAACTGAAATAAAGCTCCAAAAATCAAAAATATATTCCATAACTATTTATAGTCTGTACATAATGTTCTATAACCAAGACAAAATTGGTCAAATGACCCAAAACTCAAAATGCTAGGGGGCGCCCTAGTCTAATGATGTTGGTAATAACAAGTCACCACCTGTTCAATCATGCATAAGAGCCTAGTCCATCGACTCGACACTCCAGTGGTATGTTGCTACAACTGCAAAGGCAGCTCATCGGTCCTCACATCCGGGATACCAAAGGTAAGGCCCTCGATCTGGTCCTGTAGTGCCGAAAGAGTCTCGACCACATCAAGGTCGCGAAGGATGACCCTCCCAACAACGTCTCCTGTTGGAGTGGCCACTGGGTCTCTGCGCCGTATTGCTGGTCAGAATGGGCCAACATCTACATGAGCACATGAGTTTTTGATTAGTCTTGATCGTAAGGATATAAGAACATTATAAACAACAATGAACAGAGATATGGTCAGAAGGATTACCCATGGCACCACACTGCTCCACAACCGGCAAAACCAAATCCAGATCACCTCAAAAATCCATACCAGCATATGATAACCTGGTATAAACCATCTCCTGACAGTCAAACCACTCGAAGAAGGTCTCATAAAAAGAAATCTGGGGCTGACCAGCGTGCTGAGACATGAGATTGACCCATCTCTGCATCCGTGGTTCGGTCGGTGGAGGTAGGCCAAGTGAAATGTACTGTGGTTGCATCAGTGGGATTCTCTCCAAGGCGAAAGCAGTCAAAATAGAACCATAACCAAAGTTCTTGCATCTACCGTTCTTCACCATGGTCAGTTGTTCCTTCATCACAGAAAGTACTGCATCACACCAATTGAACACCTTCGGTTCAAGGCATTCCAAAGCATACTGCATATAAGATCTGTTGGCTATATGAAGAGCAGAACTACCAGCTAGTCTAGAAAAAGTAAACAGAATGGTCTGCAAGGGCCGGTCAGTGAAATCGCAGATGTTGATCTTGTCGTCTGCACTTGGCTAAGATCCCTCTCTGCAATGCTGGTGAATGTACTCCCTCACGGACTCACCCCCACGAGTGGAGCCTAATAATGAGAGAGGGGTACCATGCCTCGATAAATCGGTCAGAAAGTAGATGTCCACCACTGTCAAGGGGATCGATTTGCCCCTAATCTGGAATACCTGGTTGATAGGATCCCAGGCATTGAGGAAATACTGCAACAAACTAATTTGTTGCCTCATGCTAGAGATATGGAAAAACTTCAGCAGGCCACAGTTCCGTAATGTAGCTACTATGCCCGGATCATGTAAAGCAACAGCGTCCTATTCTTCATGCTCGCGTTCTCGCCATGTAAAAACCATTTTGCTCCGATGAATCTCTGAAAAACAAACAAGGGAAGAGTCAGGATCTTCATTTGGTGAAAACAGGCAAAAATTTCATGAGGAAACTATGCAAAAATTTTCCTCCCTACGTCCATCGCACCACAGCAAGTGTACTAGGAGCGATGCATACTGATGAGTCAGTGGAGACATCAGTATGCATTGCACCTTTCGACTAAGGAAGGGTGTGATGATCCTAGGGCGAGTTCTTCAAACCCCAGGGGCTCAGCAGGACAAGGAAATAAGCTCAAAATCCAAAATGAAAGGCATGTAATGAAAGAGCACAAGTTTAGCTCTTACCTGGTCTGAACGACGTCGAGAATCATCCACACAATCTCCTGGAATCTGCTGGTGGAAAATAGGGGGGAAAAGCACCTCCAAAGCTCCAACAAACCAAATTCAAATGAAATGGTAAAATGAGAGATAAAAGTCACTTTTAATTTACTATGCACGTAATTCAAGTAAAATATTAGTGTTTTTAACTCATTTTATCAAGCATATGTTTTCATTTCTAATCGGTTTGATGAAGCAAATGAACAGGTAGTATAATCTTTGAAAGAACAAAATGCTAAGGGTGAATCAAAACTTAGTGACCATCATGGCGAGCAATGTTGTCGCAGAGTTCAAGCTCGTTGAAAAATAAAACTCTCCATGAGCAGTTTTAGCGCATAGTTCAAGCTCGTTAAAAAATAAACATAAGTCATGAGCAAGTGTTTCCCCTAGCGTTTAAGCTCATTAAAAAATGAATTGGTAAATAACCATTGTGAATGACTTATCACCAGCTTCTGAGCCTTGGTCGTGTTCTCGCCATCACCTCCAATCTATTTTTAGCCGATCATTCACCCCATATGATTGTTTACCCCTTCGAGGAACATCTGCAAAGAGTGATTCTATTAGCCATCCTTGTAACACTGTCGTGATTTGAAAATTCCAAATCTTACCTGGAATCAGCTACTACCCGAAACCATCACTCGTTCCTCGAAAATGAGTCTTCTTTAAGCTCTTTTCACTTGACTCGTAAAATGTGAAAAGATTGTCGAGCGATTGGCCTCTCCGGCTCGTTAAAAGGCATCAGAAGTGCTATCCATCCTCTAGATTTTAATCTTTTTGGACCAGAGGGATTATTACACAAAAATATCGATCACTTGTCTTGTTCGGCTCGTTAAAACGATCGAAAATTCATCCCTTTCATATTATTTTACGCTTTTTCGAACTTCAGGATTATACAACTAAAAAGAATCTTTGGAGTCTTCTTTCTGTTTCTTTCAGACTCTCTAAAATTGAAAGATATCGAGTTATATTTGTCGTTAAACTCGTTAAAACCGAATAGCGACAAACTCATCCAAATGAATGAGAACAAGTTTCACTGTCGCTAGGCTCGCTAAAATATAGCGACAGGTTCGCCCGAAGGGAGGATTATAGAACAAGCATATGTTATCCTCCTCAAGCTTGACAAAAATAAAGAGGTACTGGTCAGCAAT